>PVHP010014944.1:0-38281 GCA_004024765.1 Zapus hudsonius
GATTTTCAAAAAAGAAAGACAGAAAACACAAAATCCATAGACTCAGATTTATTGGAAAGGATAAAAGTATAAACATCATCCTCAGCCCTGAGACACTATTATACCAGGCAATCACTACCTGACATAATCAATCCTCCATGGAACCCCCTACATACTTCAGAAACTGGGTGGGGTGGAATTTACTTTCTTTTCTGCTAGACATATGAACAAAAGGTTCTTCAACCAATTTGGACCTTAAACTGGCTGCGAGTGTCTTGATTCTCAAACATCTGGAAAACAAAATGAAAAGCCTTACTTTTACTTCTGAATAATGATCATTAATGATGACCTTGTCTCCTCTCCTCTTCTCTGCTTCCCACCCCACCCTGTCTCTTTTTCCCTGAAATGAGCCACACTCCTCAATTCCTGGACTTTGAAATGCTTACCTTCTAAGAAATGAAAATGCAATTTCACTGTGCCAACACTCTGCCAGAACACATTCTATTCTTTTTCATAAACCAAATAATGAATTCCTGTGTCTTGAGGATCACTGTGATCCCCATATCATTAAATGAACAGCCCAAATCAACACTATCCATTAAAAAGAATAAACAGCTCATCCTTTTGCTTAGGCTGTGCCTATATGAGAATGTAAAATTGTTTTAATGAAATCACATACATGCTTAATGCTATGTTAACACGATGATATTACACATATCCAATTTTCCTGTCTTCTTTTTAGTCACTGAATTTAAAGTTCTTTAATGTAGCTTTTAAAAGGCAACCCTGACTATTTTTAAGATGAAGCGCAATTGTATTTCAGAAATACTTATGGGGACATAAGTGTTAACTCTGAGACAAATATTTGTCCAGGAAGTTTCTTACAATTGATATTATATTATGAAATTGACACACAACCCCATAACTATGGCAGTGATACACCAATCCCTTGCACACAACACTTAAAATGCTGGTATTCTGGCCAAATGTGGATTTTTGAATATTCTAGCAGCATAGGTTGAATGGTTTAGTAGTCCATTTGGAATTTTATAATTTTAATTAAAATGAAATTATAACCTTATGTATCAGTTTTAAACTATTAAATCCTGACCATAGTGACTTTGTCATTAAAATAGAGAGAGAAAGGGACTGGGATGGCTTAGCAGTTAAAGGTGGTTGCTTACAAGCACCCTGGCCCAGGTTCAATTCTCTGATACCCATGTAAAGCCAAATGCAAGATGGCACATGAGTCTGTAACCCCAAGTTGCCTATGGCAACAGAAGGCAGAACCAGGAGAATCCAGAATCTTACAGACCAGCTAGACTGGCACACACACACATCAGAAAAACAACCAACCACAACAGAAAACAAGGTAGTCTTTGTCTCCAACAAAGTGGGAGGAGAGAATTCACACCCCAGGCTGTCCTCAGATCATCACGTAGGTATCGTGACGTGGATGTGCACACACACACACACACACACACACACACACACACACACACACACGAGAGAGAGAGAGAGAGAGAGAGAGAGAGAGAGAGGTATGGTGCAGTTTTTCTATCATATCTCTGTACCTCAAAAATCAAACATACCTTCTCATGTAATCACAAACTCTGGGCAAGCCAAATTTTATAAATCATTTTAATCTCTTTGTTCTGATATTCCCTATTTTCTTTGTATGTCATACCAATCTTCTAAACTGGATATTTTAAAGATATCTTAAATGTGGATGAGAAGACTGGGGATAATATTAGGGTCCTGGATCTTTTCCTTTCCCTTTTTGCTTTCTGGCCGGCACGAGGTGAGCAGATTTCCTCCACACACCTTGTGCCACGATGCACTGCACCAAGCAACCATGGGCTGACACCTCTGGACTGTGCAGACCATCTTCAGATGCTTATTCTCACTGGATCAGCCTACTGGAAGTTGGCTGATGCGTGGACAGAGCAGTCAGTTATCTGCCAGTTAACTTTGAGCCAGCTGAGGAGAGCCAAGTGGAGAGAGGACCATCTTCATAACTGACCACAGCAGGAATGTCTACCATCGTCCGTCACTCTTAATAGTAGTATTCTACTTTGGGAATAATACAGTAGGCCACACCAAGCCCCCAGAATTCCTAGACTGAGAAGTTAACTTCTTAACTACACTCCTTGGAATACAGCTGATAAAACAAACAGAAAATTCAAGCAACGAAGTAATTCAAGATGTGAAAATCTCAATGCAGCAATATTAGAAACACACAAATAAATCGAGCCAACACAATTCCTCCAAAATACCATAGTAATGGCCTCTAGCAAGAGTGGAATAGATGAAATGCCAGAGAGAGAAATAAAAAAAAAAAGATTGCAAGTATGTTTCCAGAAATCAGAGGAGAAATCAGCTAAATGAAATAGAAGGTCAATACAAGACAACTGAAATACTGAATAAAAACCAATGTGAAATACTGGAAATGAAAAATACAGTAAGTCCAATAAAGACTCCAAAGAAAGACTTACCAGTAGAATGTATCAAAGAGCTGAGTGTGGGGGCGCATGCCTTTAATCACAGCACTTGGGAGGATAGTCATGAGTTCAAGGCCACCGTGAGACAGGTCAGCCTGGGCTAGAGAGAGACCTTACCATAAAGAGAAAACAGCAATGTATCAATAAGAGGACAGAATATGTGAGCATGAAGTCAAGATGGAGAACAACAATAAGAAAGGTAAATCTTAAGTAAGAAGGTATGTGTGGGACTTTCAAGACATTCAGGACACCATGAAGAGATCAAATCTAAGAATTCTGGGCATAGAACAAGAATTTCAGTCTGAAGGCAGAGTAGTTATTTTCTGCAAAATTATAAAAGAAAACTTCCAAAATGAGCAAAGAGTGACAATACATAGGGGCCATTTAGACAACATCAGAAAGAACCTCTCACATTATATCATGATAAAAGTGCTAAACTACAGGCCAAAAACGTGTCTTGAAAGCAGTAAGTAGCACTTAGTTACATATAAAGGTAGTCCCAGGACGGAGAGATGGCTCAGCAGTTAAGGCACTTGCAAGTGAGGCCTAATGACTTGGGTTTGATTCCCCAGTACCCACATAAAGCCAGGTGCACAAAGTGGTACATGATCTGGAGTTCATGTGCAGTGGCTAGAGACCCTGGCTCACCCATATTCTCATTCTCTCTCTCTCTTTCTCTCTCTTCCTCTCTCTCCCTCCTCCCCGCCCCAAGTAAATAAAAAAATGTAAAAAAAAATAAGGGGCTGGAGAGATAGCTTAGCAGTTAAGGCAGTTGCCTACAAAACAGAAGGACCCAAGTTTAACTCCCCAGGACCCACATAAAGCCAGATGTACAAGGTGGCACATGTGTCTGGAGTTTGTTTGCAGTGGCTGGAGACCCTGGTGCACACATTATCTCTGTGCATCTGTCTCTTTCTCTCTCTCAAATAAATAAATTAAATATTTTAAATAAATAAACAAGAAAGGCAGTCTCATCAGAATAGTAACAGATTTCTCAACAGAAAATTTAAATTCCAGCAGTGCTTCTCAAACTATTCCATAAAATAAGAAAGGAAGGAACACTACCAATGTCTTTTTATGAAGTCAGAATTACCTTGATACCAAACCAAATAAAGATAGAACAGAAAAAGAAAACTTACAGCCTAATCTCCCTCAGGAAAATAGATGCAAACTTTCTCAACAAAACACTTGCAAATTAAATACAGGACACATCAAAAATACAGAGCACATCAAAAAGACCATTCACCACCATGATCAAATTGCTTTGATTCCAGAGATGCAGGGATGGTTCAACATGCAAATTGATAAATGTAATACAATACTTATGCATAGACTCAAGGGCAAAATCACATGATCATCCCAACAGATGCATGCAGAAAGACATGGCAAAATCCAGCATCCCTTCATGATAAAGTCCTGAAGAAACTGGGAAAAGATGGAACATATCTTAACATAATAAAGCCCAGATACAACAAACCTATAGCCAACATTATACTAAATGGAGAACTACTCAAACCATTTCCAATAAAATCCGGAAGGAGACCCGGGTATCCGTTTCCTGTACTCTTCATTACTCTAGTGCAGAAGTCTCAGCTCCAGTAGTGAGCCAGGTGAAGCACAGAAAAGGAAGAAGTCGGATTATCTTTATTTGCAGATGATAGGATTCTATACATAGCAGACCCTTAAGACTGGCAGAAAACCTGTAGAGGTGAAAAACACTTTCGGCAAAGTAGCAGGAAACAAATCACAACACAGAAATTAATAGCCTTCCTATGGTCCAATAAGGATCCTTTTGCAGTAAGTAAGCTAGAAGCAAGCTGGAAGCCTCTCCTGCTGGCGGGCTCTCACAGTTCTGGAAAGTGCTCTGGGGCTCCTGGGGGAGAAGGATCACCAAGGGTCATTGGCTAAATTACTGTCAACTTGACCTGTTTAGTAATCCACAGAAATCTTGGGTGGATTGACAGAAGGAGGAGGTCTCTCCTCCAGAGTGGACAGGCCTCCCTGAAGGGGACTGGTAGAGGTAGGAAAGCCTCCTTCCTCCTGCCACTGCTGCTGCTGGTGCTGCTGGAGCTTGTCAGGCTGACTTGCACCCAAGACCAGCGGCTCCCAGGCCTTGGGGCCTCAGTGCTGGTTGGCACTAGGAGGCTCCAGCCACGGGCACCCAGCAGCTACCGGGTCCTTCACTCGTGGGCCTGCAGACTGCTGTTGTTGGACTGCCGCAAGCTACCCCACCGAATTCCCCTTTTACCATGGGATCTGCTCCTCTAGAGAACCCTGACTAATACACAGTCACACTCAGCCATGGACCAGCCGTTACAAAGAGACCAGGGCATCTGTCCCCAGCCACTTAATCAATTTTAATGAAAACAAAAGTTGAAGCTACCATCCTGAATTAGACAACCAGCCTTAGGCCTTTTTTTTGAGGCTGGCCAGGTGTGATGGTGCAACGCCCTGAATGCCAGCACTCAGGAGGCCGACGTAGGAGGATCGCCATGAGTGAGACCCTACCTCAGCCACAACAACAACAAAATGAGGCTCTTGGCTGCTTAAAATTTCCCATTGTTCATTTCCTTACCAAAAGTGGGGCTTGGAGCCGCCACAGGTGTCTGATCCTTCTCGTGGTGATTCACTAACAGAGGCCTTGGGATGTAAACCAAATGGCCGTCTCCACTCTCCTCCAGCACGAAAGATGAGCCCTTGCCGGCGCTTAGCTCCTGATTGAACCCCTGCATATTTGCAGAAACTTCGTGTAGCTCACCAGCCAATCTAGATCAAGGAAAGGAACGCTTTGAGTGAAACTTGTTAGGATGCAAACTAAAGCATCTCAACAATTAATATAATTCCTTACTTGTTAAAAGAAAAAGAATTGGGTGATTTAAAAATAAAAATGAATTTCAGTCCATTCATTCTTCCTTTTCTAGCATTTACTTAGAGCCTGTGGAATAAGCCAAGTCTTATTTGCCTAGAATTGTCAACAAATGACAGAGGACTCAATCATAAGTTACTTGGAACAGCTTTGCTATATTTCAAACTGATACCAGTTACCATTGAAAAGTCATTTAATTTATAAAGTATTGCTCTGAAAATAGAAGGTTATAGAAAAGAAAATCCATTGATCTGTAATCCAAGCACTTGGGAGGTAGAAACAAGAGGATCAGAAGTGCAGGGGTCATCCTCGGCTATATAGTGAGCCATACAAGGCCAGCCTGGGTACATAAGGCCTTGTCTCAAAAAAGTGAGACACTGCTCAGGAGATGCCTAAAGTGGGCAAAATGTTTGTCCCAGGACATGAGTTTGGATCCCCAATATCCACATAAAAGTTGGACATAGTGGGGTGCACCTGTAATTCCAGCATTGGGGAGACAAAGACAGAATCCCTAGTAGGGCCTGCTACCAGAGACTCTAGCCAAACCAGATGAGCTCTGGATCAGTAAGAAACTGCCTCAAAAAAGAAGATGGAGAACAATTGAAGAGACACCTATACTGACATTTGACCTCTACACTCATGCACACATACGCACACATACAACCACACATAGTCAGACACATACACATATGCGCACACCATACATACACATACATGCAAAAACAGACATGCGTTTAGTATCGGTGCCTCTGGAATTGTGTCAGCATTTAAATTATTGGAAGTTTAAGAAGTCTCTGTGATAATCTGAGAATTCTACGTTTTTAAGAAATATTTTTTATTTATTTGAGAGATAGAGAGAGTCTGACTATGGGTGCACCAGGGTTTCTTGTGGCTGCAAACAAACTCCCAACACACGCACCACTTTGTGCACCTGGCTTTACACGGATACTGGGGAATCAAATCTGGACCAGCCAGCTTTGCAAGCAGGTGCCTTGAACTACTGAGCCATCTTCCCAGCCTGAATTCTGTGCTTTTATTCAGATAATTATGGAAAACATTCAATATAAGCTTATTCATGACTGGTTAATTTTAATTCAATATTTTCCCTTGGGTTTGACGTCTATTGTTTCAGCTGTTGGGAGAGATCAATCGACACAATATCGAATGGTCTGCTTACAGCATCGTGATGCACTGTGGATAAAACTGCGGCAGTTGTGAAGATGACTCAGTAGTGAAGCGAGGCGACATGCAAGAGAGGAGATCAGCGGAACACAGATGAAGCTCCACAGCACGCATCATCTTTTACGTGTTTACCAGGATGGGTTTTGGTTTTTAGGAATTCCGTTTTGGGAAAACAGAATCAGCCACTGCATGGAATTAATAGGAACTTTTTGTCTTACTGAGTTTGTTTGGATTTGCTATATAAACGTGTTCTGGTTTCATAGCTGCATAAGAGGCTGGTGAGATGGCTCAATAGATAAAGTGCTTGTTTTGAAAGTATAAGTGCCTGAGTTCAAATCCCCAGAGCCCATGTGAGATGTAGCATGAACTGTGATTCCAGCATATCTATAGCAAGATGGAAGGTGGAGACAGGAGAATCCCTGGCAACTGACCAGAGACAAGGCAGGGGGAAAAGTAGGGCAAACATCAGTGCAATATGACCAGAAGAAGCAGGATGGAGGAGATCTAGGAAGTGAGGCTGAAGATAAATTATGACTTCTATGAAATTTTATGGTAAATTTCAATTCGGAAACTCCTGAGAAAACCATGAATTTAAAGGCAAGATTGTAATAAAGCTCCCAATGTTATAAAATCATCACATTGCAAAGCACATTTGACATGTGAGTTCTGCTGCAGAAATGGAATCTATGAAAAGCCTTTACTTCAGAGACCTTCTAAGCTTCCTGAGCCTAATAACCTGCCATCAGCCAGGTGTGCACCCATCAGTCAATTACCAGCCAGTTATACATATAACAGCTCTCCAACTCACTGGAGACCCCCGTTCTGTTCATCCTCTCCCTTTAAACTGATGAGCCTGCAGGCACTCTCCAGCATCGGTGGTGGGTACTGATTGAATCCGCCTATGGAAAGAACAAAGTTATAGCTTGATTTTAAAACTAAAAATTGTTTTTTCCAGGCACAGAATCCCAACAGGAATCCTCTTAAAGCAATAAATGTTAGGAACATACTTCAACAGAATTTGGCTGTGGTGAAAACAGAAAATCCTACCAGCTAAGAATTGCATTCACTTGACTTTAAGATGTTTTAGCAGCTAGGGTCATGGAAAAGGAGTCCCATTCACATAAGGGCTAAGGGAATGTGGGCACACATGATGTCTGCATGCTTGAGCTAACATAATCTAAGAGACAATCTATTCCAATCCTCTAGTCTAAAGCTTTTTCTCTCAGACTTAAGCTACCAGACCAAACATAGAAAAGATGGAATTTTATTACATTATGTTATATCTTTACTTCTGCTGCACCAATAAACACTGAGTTTCTGTGAAGAAATTGCACACACACAAAAGATTTTAACTTACTGCCCTAAATAGTATGCTCTTTCTGGTATTGTTCTGTGAGGTGAAGAACAGAGTGGCTTGTAATTTCTCCTCTCATTTAGGAAAATAGTTTTATTACGTTGTGTGTGTGTGTGTGTATGTGTGTGTGTGAATGCACATGCGTGAAGGTCACAAGACAACCTCAAGGTTTTGTCCATTTCCTTCCACCTTGTTTGAGACAGAACCTCTCATGTCGTTGGGCTACTACTCCTGAGAAGGACCAGCTGTCCCCACAAGCTTTAGGATTCGCCTGGCTCTGCCTGTTGTGATTATAGATGTGTGTGCACTTTGTATTCATCAGGCTTTACCTGGGTGGTGGGGATTTGAATCGCTGCCAGCAGGCTTGCATAGCAAGTACCTTTAACCACTGAGCCATGCCTCCAGCCCACAGACTAGCTTTTAATGAAAATAAACCTCTGTTGAGGATCAAAGGGCTCATGAATATATCTTAGAAAATGTAGTTTTACATTAATCTCATTCTCTAATTCTAGGATTAGCATTATCTTCTTTTTTCTATTTGCCCAAAATGAGAATATGTCTCTGATCAGTTTCACCTGACAGTTGCCATTGGTAAAGGAGAAACTGAGGCAGCTGTCACTTCAGTATGCACGGGACTAGCAGACTATGCTGATACTGCAATGTGCAAAATGTGGGGGGAGGTCAGTACTGCGGGGAAAAAAACCTTCAGAGGAAGAGGTTTGGGGAAGGCAGATAATTCCATGTGCTTAACCACACTGCGCAGGTGAGAGTCAAAAGTAAGCCGGCTCTACTTAATTGCAAAGCCACTTAAGAGCCTAGCAGAACCAGCTTTGAATTATTTTTACTCTTTTTAAAATGCCACATAACATCAACCTTGATGGCGCAAATGACATCAATGCATGGGAAAAAATGGATATTAATGTCTCTGAATTTTGACTTCTTGAGGTCACAAGAGTTAATTCTGGATGAAAAGTCACTTTTGGAATGGCACACCAGTCTACATCACAAATGTTCCCTTTGTGTGTATGTATGTATGTATGTGCCATCAAAATACATGGTAGTGCATGTCTAAAAGGACTTTCAATTACTATAAAAAGAAAACCTGGAGATGGCTTAGCAGTTAAGGCACCTGCCCACAAAGCCTAACAATCCAAGTTCAATTCCCCAGTACCCATGGAAAGCTAGATGCACAAAGTGGTATATGTGTCTGGAGTTCATTTGCAGCAGCTGGAGGCCTTGGCACACCCATTCTCTCTCTGTTTGTCTCTCCTCTCTCTATCTCTCTGCTTGCAAATAAATAAAAATAGTAACTAAATTTAACAAAAGAAAACCTCTACTAGCAGAGCTGATACCAAAGCTTATGTGGAAGGATTGTTTTGTGTATGTGTGTGTATGTATGTATGTAATGTGATGTGTGCATGTGGTGCATGTACATGTATCTGTCATACAGTAGTGCACGCCTGCAGTGGCTGGAGCAGAACATCGGTTGTCCCCCTCATTGCCCTCCACCTATTCTTACCTGAGCCAGTCAGAGTTAGATGTTTCTTTTTTCTGCAAGTTCTTGGTCTCTGCTCCCCACAAGACAGGGGTTGCAGGTATGTATGACTACACCCAACTGTTTATGTGGGTCCAGGACAATAAGCTCAAGTGGTCGCTAAGGCCTTCTCAGACCCTCATGCTTGCACAGGAAGTACTCTTAGCCACTGAACACTCTCTCCAACCCCTGGAAGCATTTTTAATTCTTCTCTATAGCATGCAAGTGAAGACATATTAGGTTTAAGGAAATAACGTGTTGTTCCCAAGAGGGCAATAGTGGATTCTCCAACTGAAAATGAGTCGTGGGAGAAAAGTAGAAGCCTTCCTGCAACAAAGATTGGGCTCTCAAGGTGCTCTCCCTACAGTGGTTCTGGAACATTCCTTCCAGAACAGGAAAACCAAAACTATAGAGTGCAGATCTAGATAGAGCCTGACATGCCCAGAAAGAAGAACAGATTTAGCACCAGTTTGTAGAGAACATTGCTGTGGTTTGGATAAATATCCTTAAAAGGTTAAAGATTTGGTCCCTAGGGTGCAGGTTCTTGGGTGCTACTGTGGCTCTTTAGGAAGTGGGACCTGGTAGAGGTCCTAGGTCATTGCCCTGTGCCCCGCGAAAGGGACTGTGGGGCTCCCTTCTTGTTTCTCTCGCTTTCTGGCTTGTGATGTAACAGACTTGCTCCACCACACATGCCTGCTCTTGTGGTCAGCTTTCTAGTTGCTGCGCAGAAAGAACCCAAACAAAAGCAGCTTGTGGAGGAATGGGTTAATTTAGCTTATGGACTTGAGGGGAAACTCCAACCTGGCAGGGAAAACGATGGCATGAACAGAGGGGTAGACATCACCTCTGCCACAGCACTGGAAATAGCAGCAGGAAGGTGTGCCAAACACTGGCAAGGGGAAGCTGGTTTATAATCCCCATAAGCCCGCCCCCAACAGCACAGTTCTATCGAGGTTGTAAAATCCAAACTGCCATCAGCTGAGGATCAATTACCCAGAACACATTCATTTGCTTGTGGGGACACATGGATCAAACCACGACACCTGCCATAATGTCCTCCTCCACCCTGCCACAAGCCCAAGGTGCTGGGAGCACCTGACCCCTGGACAAGAACTTCCTCAAGCATGAGTCAAAAGAAATCTATTTTCTTTATAAATCAATTACTTCAGTTATTTCCTTCTGTATTGGGCTGGCTAGTATAAACAGTTTCTTGATCATTATACTAAACATTTTGGGGCTGGGTTATTTTTCTTGGGAAGTATGGGGGAATTCTGTCCTGTGAATTGTGGAATATTTAGCAATGTCTATAGCTTTGATCCTCCTGACACTGGTAGCATTTCAAATTGTTAGAACAAAAAAAAAGTCACAGATACTGTCCACCTATTCCGTCGAGGAAAAATAATGAGAGAGAGAGAGAGAGAGAGAGGAGGGGAGGAAGAAGGGAAGGTGGGAGAGAGGGAGGCAAGTTCTCTATGGAAGTGTTTTCTTATACCATTTGCGGTAGTGGACAGGGTATTTTTATTATTAATGTTTTTAAAATTATTTGTATTTGTTTATTTTGAGAGAGAGAGAGAGAGAGAGAGAGAGAGAGAGAGAGAGAGAGAGAGAGAGAGAGAGAATGGGCATGCCGGGGCCTCCTGCCACTGTAACTGAACTCCAAACACGTGCACCACTTTATGCACCTGGCTTTCCATGGGTACTGGGGAATCAAACTTGGGCCATTAGGCTTTGCAGGCAAGTGCCTTAACTCCTGAGACATCTCTCCAGCCCAAGAAAAGGTATTTTTATTTCTAACTCTTGGCAGGTTGTCATGGTTTGATCCAGGTGTCCCCCCAAACAAATGAATGTGTTCTGATAGATCGATCCTCAGCTGATGGCAGTTTGGGTTTTACAACCTCGATGAAGCTGTGTTATTGGGGGCGGGCTTATGGGGTTATAAGCCAGCTTCCCTTTGCTAGTATTTGGCACACCTTCCTGCCGCTGTTTGCAGTGCTGTGGTGGAGGTGATGTCCAGCCCTCTGCTCATGCCATCGTTTTCCCTGCCAGGATAGAGCCTCCCCTTGAGTCCATAAGCCAAATAAACCCATTCCTCCACAAGCCGCCTTTGCTTGGGTTCTATCTGCACAGCAACAAGAAATCTGACTACAACAGTTTTGGTATCAGAAGTGGGGTCATCTGTTGCTGCTAGAACCCTGATCTTGTGGCTTTGGGCTTTTGGAAGTGATCTACAGGAGGAATGTGGATGGATTGGAAACCTTGTCCTGAGAGAGACCTTGCAGTGCTGTGACTATGGACTGTGAGGTTTGGCTTACGAGGGTGAGAAAGAACTTGGTCAGGACTGTGCCAGAGGCAGTTTGCGTGAGAGGCTTGCTGCGTTCTGCCTGCCTGTGTCCTGGAAACCAGGGTTGCTTGATGTAAAGATGGACTGATGTGAGCAGATGGAGATGGCACAGAAAGAAAGATCTTTGGGTCAAAACTGCTGCCCGTTCACCTGCAATTGTTTGAGAGATGAAAACCATTGAGATTGGGCCAGCTGGTCTGCATTGGAAGAACGGGAAAAATGCGGACTCTTTGAAGTAAGGGGCCTGAATGCTTTGATCCCCCCTGGATTAACAAGTTGGTAGCCCACCTGGTTCTGTGGAATGGAGATTGGTTAGAAAGACAGGGTCATTGGATTTGCAACACAGTTGTGTTTTTGAAAAATGGCCATGGGCATGTGAAGCAGGTATGCAAGGTTGCCTGCATGGAGCTGAATGGAGCCATGAGGATGAACTGTGGGTTGCAATGGAGACCCAAAGAGTTCCAGGACTATGGATGGGTGCCAAGGCGATGCCAGCACCGGATGACGTTTTCCCGGACTGTGAGTAGCTGAGCTGGAGGGGCAGAATTGAATCTCCAAGAAACTTGTGTTATTGATTAGAATCATTGAACTTGGAGTTAGAGATTGATTGATGATGCCCTGTTTGTTTTAAATCTTGTTTTGTATTGGTCAATCTGTTTTTGCTGTGCCTCATGTTTTGCATTGTGAATGTTCTGTGCCATTATGGGTTTATTTTTGGTATTATGGCTCAGTTGAAAGTTGCGGGGACTTAAGAGTTGAGCTGAAAATATTGTGTTTATATCTTGTATGATTATTAGTTTGTGGGGGCCAGGGGCGGACTGTCATGGTTTGATCCAGGTGTCCCCCACAAACAAATGAATGTGTTCTGATAGATTGATCCTCAGCTGATGGCAGTTTGGGTTTTACAACCTCGATGCAGTGTTGTTGGGGGTGGGCTTATGGGGGTTATAAGCCAGCTTCCCCTTGCCAGTATTTGGCACACCTTCCTGCCGCTGTTTGTAGTGCTGTGGCAGAGGTGATGTCCAGCCCTCTGCTCATGCCATCGTTTTCCCTGCCAGGATGGAGCCTCCCCTTGAGTCCATAAACCAAATAAACCCATCTCTCCACAAGCCGCCTTTGCTTGGGTTCTATCTACGCAGCAACAAGAAAGCTGACTACAACAGCAGGCTACTGCTTTTGCTCTATATTATTTGCAATGAGACAGAGTCCTGGATCACACACTTGGCCTCTTCAGTAATTAATGTCAAATTTCTTTAAAGGTTTCTAGGTATTTCCTGTCAAATTCTGACTTTAGCTCTTCCTACTGGTCAGTTTGGGCTGGTATCTGTCCAAGGGGCAACATGATTCTCCCATGTGATCCGTGCCCAGCACCAATGTCACTCAGACACCAGAGATGCAAAATCTCAGCTCCACCCTAGACACACCGAACAAGATTAGGTCAGGATTCCTATGAGGTCTGGATGCTCAGACTTTAGGAGAATGAATGACTGCCATCTATACATCCTCATGCAAATCTCCACTGTGTACAAGGTCAGAAATAAACTAGCTGTCATGGTAAGTCTTTCATTTAAATCCTTAAACTGGTGCCCTTCTAAGAGCTGAAAGAACTTCAGGTTGAAGGAATAGAACTCAGAAGACTTAGTGACTCTATGATTTCTACTGCTCAGATTTGGGCAAGAGACATGCTAACATTTCTGATATTTAATCATTTTATGACCAAGATATAATCAGGTTATGTCTCATCCCTTCCCTCTTATCATCTCCTAATTTATATATTTGGAATAGTTGAAGATAGAAACATACGGATATTAGATTATTAGTACTGGTAACTTATTAAAAGAACCAAATACATACTTACGTCTGACTGTGTATACAAATGGCTTGAGAAACTTCACAATGTAAGTCAGATCTGGTTTCTGCATCCTGCCAAGCTGGATCAGATGGTGATCAGGAGGGTAGCTGGCTATCTCCTCTATATCATCCTTCGGCAAGGAACCCAAAGAAATCACAAATATGACATAGCCTTGACACTTGGCCCTCAGAGCCATCTTCTTCACAAATCCTTTTCTCTCATGATTTTCTCCAGCTGTGATCACAAAGATGACCTTGTGTTTTCTTAGGTTGGGGGCTCCCGGGAAGAGACTCTCCATGGCCCCTTGTAGGGCATGACCAACGGTGGCCTCTCCATTTAGCTGTAGGAGGGAAGTCTGGATGTGGTTCTTCATGACGGCTTGGTTGTCATAAGTTGTCAACTCAAACTCTGTCTTTACTGTGCCCTTCTTTCTTCTGGAACTATCCCAAGGAGAGTAACTCAACAAGGCTATCCTGTCACCAGAATCAGAACCCAAAGGGTCGGAAGCGATGTGAAAGTTGTCGATCACTGAGCTCACCAAGGTTTTCATGGCTTTGAAGTCATCATCTGCTATATTTCGAGAATTGTCTAAGAGGAAGGCTACATCCATGTATGAATCTTCAGGTAAGAAAAGCTCTTGAGCACAATTATTTGGGAGACATTTATCTGAAAACACGTAGAGAAATGCATCATTGGGTTAGTGTTAGCACAAGACTTCCAGTAATTCCAGTAAGATCTTCCAGTAATTCAGTGACTAATCACTAAGAATTGATAACCTGATCAATATTTCTTCAATGGCTCGTCATTTAAATTACTGAGGAGCTGTCAATGGCTCAGTATTTTGGAGGCCACTGGCAGATAATTTGGGGGTCTTTGTTGGAAGTGGATTTAGGTAGCATGTACACCAGAAGTCCACAATCATTTCCAAATTCACTTAGAAAATATTTTTTTTCAGTATTTTAGAGGCTTTCAACAAAACTACAAAATTGTTCCCAGGATAGGCTATATCAGTTAGGACAATTTTCTAACCAAGTCTCACATTGTATGGAAACGTTGACCATTACAGACTGAAATCCTGACAAGGCATTTTCAAAACTGGAAAATTGAAAATAAAACCTACCATCAAAGCTTGAAATTTCTGATGAAAGCCCAACTCAATAACTCATCTGAAAGGCATTTAAGCTTTTGGCACAGTAAACTCATTTCATTCTTACCATAGCAGAGTGTACATTGCCGAAGTCTTTCTAAGGGTTCATAGTCCCCATTTGGAGGGACAGGAATCACCTGAAAAGTTCCAGTGTTGTCAAACTGTATCGAAAGAAAGAAAGAAAGAAAGAAAGAAAGAAAGAAAGAAAGAAAGAAAGAAAGAAAGAAAGAAAGAAAGAAAGAAAGAAAGAAAGAAAGAAAGAAAGAAAGAAAGAAAGAAAGAAAAGTTGTTTGATCATTGCAAGTTATTATTAGGAAGCTATACCATAGTCACTAGGAGGATGTGATGGATAAATGCAAATACTGGCTATTACAACCCTTTGTTCGGTATCAGACACACGAGCATGGGTGCAACCCTCCTATCTTAAACATAACCCAAAGAAAGTATGCATAGAGCAGTTGTCATCATCTTATTTTTTATGAGAAAACAACCCTGACCAGGTTCACTCCCTATCACAAGTCTTGAAGACTTGTTTCCAATCCTGCAATTCTGGGCTGATTTCAACATGCTTCTGATTATGCACCCAAGTTTAGATCCTACACCCGCTTCTGAAACCGATTTGTACAGAAGGTTGCATCTCCAAGTGTCCCTTCATGTCCTTAAGTAGGGATACCATCTGTTTCTACTCTAGTCCATCAAAAAGAGTTCATCTTCCTGATGAACCTTCTCAATCACAAACTCCAGTGAAAAGTCTGTGGCAAAAGATAGTAGGCAGAAAATGCTACATTTAGCCAAAATTCCTGGTTGTAACGCCTCATGCTCCTGTGAGGAATGCTTTATCCACTACAATTTCATCTGGGTTTTGATTGCTTGTTTGCTTTAATACTTATTTGTGGGGCCCTGCTAAAAGGCACGAAGGATACAGGGTTAAAGGAAGTTGAGGCCGGCCTGAAACCCTGATAATCTCCGAGCTGATCTGAGTTTATCTGAGACCGGTAGGCATTTCCCGAAGCCTCCTTCTTAATCCTAAAAAACTCCAGCCCTCCTGGAAGGCCACAGCAAGCCCTGAGATAGACAGACAATTCAAGACCTAAGCTCACCCCAGCTGTAATAACAAACCTGGACAATAAAAGTCTAAAAGTAACAGTCCCTCTGCAACCACCCAGTACATGTCTAGAATCACATAGAAAGCCTTCTCAGCTTGTCTATGCAAACTAGGCATCCACAGGTTACTGGTCCCTGCCAATCCATTCATGAGATGTCCACAGATCCTGCCCCTACCAATCCCCTTGCTGCCTATGCCCCTAACTCTGCCTTTTCCTCTATATAAACAACCTTTATCTATACAATAAATGAGAGCTGTTTACTGCGACGTTCTCCCAGGTGCCTATGCCCGTCAGCCTACCACTGTCTCAAGACTCTGTTCACCCAGCTCCATGGATAAACCAGGGTGTTAGTGTACACTGACCCCCCCCCAAGTAATCCACGGACCGCACTTATTGAAATGGTAACATATGACACCGATTCATTTATTTATTGAGTTGTTAACTACATTTTGGATGTTTGCTTTGGAGGCCCCATGCAAGGCAGACTCTCTTCTCACAAGGAAAGAAATGCATCATTCCCAGGTGGAGATGAGGGTGTCTCTCTGCCCACAGTGATGCTCATGATTGGTTTTTCTCCCTCAGAATATCAAAAGATCAGAAAAGCCACACCCTCTGTTTTTCTGTCAAGGGCTGAGTATTTGAACATGTTTTTTATGTGTGTGTATGTTGTCCATGTGTGGATATATGCCTGTGTGTGTGTGTGTGTGTGTGTGTGTGTGTGTGTGTGTGTGTGCATGTGGAAGCCAGAAGTCATTGCTGGGTATCTTCCTCAATCCATCTCCATCTTTTAAAAAATATTTATTTATTTGCAAGAATGGAGAGATACAGACACATAGAGACAGAGTGAAAATATAGGTACACCGGGGCCTCCAGGCACTGCAAACAAACTCCAGACACATGTGCCACCTTATGCATCTGGCTTTACTGAGGAATTGAACTTGGGCCCTTCTGCTTTGCAGGCAAACAACTTAACTGCTAATCCATCTCTTTAGGCCCTTCCATTCTATTTTTTGAGACAGGGTCTCTCACTGAACCTGAAGGTCACCTGATTCATCTACGCAAGTTAGCCAGCAAACCCTGGGATCTCCTGTTTCTGTCTCCTCAACACTGAGATTACAGGTGTGTGCTAAAGCACTTGGCTTTTACATAGGAGCTGGGGATCTGCACTCAGACGTTCATATTTGCATGACAAGCACATTACCACTGAGCCATCTCTCCAGCCACTTCAACATACATTCCAACTGTAGGGTGAAAAATCATTTGCTACACTTCCAGCTCTCCTACTTGTCATGAAATTGAATACTTTCAGTGTGAAACTGTACTTGGTCTTATTGGTCCAATATCTAAAGGTTGCATGCTGACTCAGTGAACCAAGGAAATTGACTCAGTAGGAGTGAACCATATGCCCCACATTCATTTATTCATTCAACAAATATATACTGAATGTCTACACCGTTGTTGATATTGTTCTGCTGGGAATATAGAAATGAGAAAAACATACCAAACCTCTACCTTACATTCTAGTGGAGATCTACCATAATTATAGTAAATAAATTATCTAGCACATTGGAAGGTAATGATTTTATTTTAAAAAACAAACCAACTATGGGCTGCGGAGATGGCTTAGTGGTTAAAGGTGCTTGCCTGCAAAGCCTGCTGACCCAGGTTTGATATCCCGGTATCCACATAAAGCCAGATGTTCACAGTGGCACATGCATCTTGAGTTTGTTTGCAAGAGTCCCTAGCACATAAATCCTCCTCTTGCAAATAAAAATATTAAAACTAGGATAGCAATGATGGGAAATGTTCAAGGTGAAATTAAACTAAAATTCACTTAGAAAGTGAATCATAAAAAAAGACTAAGAAGGGGCAATGATGAGGTCAGAGGAAAGCTAGGGAGATGAAGTGTTGGGGTACACTGACCTCCGAGCATGAAGCCCATTACCACCTCCAGCAGATCAGGAGACCTTCAACAAAATCTGGCCTGTGATGGCTTCTCATAGAAGTTTGGAGGGCCACTGGATCCTCACTGAACATTCCAGACACTTCCTGCTGCTCCCACCACTGCTCAGAGCTATGTGATTCTGCCCCAGACCAGAAGTTGATCATGGGAGATGCTAACATATTGAGGAGAGGAAAACTTAGCTGAATGGAACTCCATCTACAAAGGTATGGGGACCCATGCTGGGCTAGTACTTTTCAGGGATGCAGTTGTTTTGGGGTCACCTAATCCCTTCTAAGTAGCACCTCACCCATACTCCTGATTGTAAGTAAACCTCTGTAAGTAAGCCTGCTAATCTCATTGGTGCACCAAGCCTGACTTGGGTGGGATTGTCGTTTTGGTCAGTCAGTGCCTTTAACTGGCTCATGACTACTCAGGAAAGTTCACACAACATGAGGTATGCTGAGTCAGTTAAAAAAAAAAACTGTTTCCAAGAGAATGCAGGGTCAACAGCATCGTGTACACACACACCTGCAAGTGGGTCTTCACACGCATGCATCCACACATATATACATGCACACATACCATATGCATATGCATGCAAAAACTGAACAAAAAAAAGACAGTATTTTATAGTAGATTTGTCAAAACATATACAAAAACAATACAGGAATGTGAGGTGGCACAGAAAAATGAAAATTGCAAATAAACACATAAAAAGTTTGTAATAGGATAGCCAGGTGTGTTGGCACACCCCTTTAATCCCAGCACTCGGGAGGCAGAGGTAGGAGGATCACTGTGAGTTTGAGGCCAGCCTGAGACTACATAGTGAATTCCAGGTCAGCCTGAGCTAGAACGAGACCCTACCTCAAAAATTAAAATGTGTGATAGGAAAAATCCAAAGTTACGAAGTACATGGAAAATGACACTCTTAGACAGCAGGTCTCTGCCTTCAGAATGCAGGCCTTGAGGACTTGATGAAGAGCAAGAGGCAGGGAAACAAAGACAATGAATGGAGGGCGTGTTCTCAAGCATGACACTGGTCAGACTCAGTGTGCGAGGCTGCTATCTGATGAGGGTAGAGAGACAAGAAATAGCTTCTTGAGTCATTTCTTTGCACTGACGGTGGGATTTACAAGTGACTTGCTAACAAGAGTGGCTGGAGGGGCTCCCCATGGAGGATCCCATGGGGTGGGTGTCTTATCAGAGGATAAGGGTTGAACTTGGGACCCAGCCGATTTCTCCCATTCGAGAATTTGATGTTGCTCTCAAAGCAGAAATAGCACTTGTTTCCTCCAGAGAGCAAAATTAAGGAGGCAGGAAAACTTTGAAAAGAAAAAGTAAAAACCACAGGACATTGTCTTCCTATAATCCTTCTTGTCAGGAGCTTTTGTGACTCTCTGTGTGGCTCTTAGCTCCAGAAATTTCTTGGGTGTGTTAGAAACTAGCATATTATAGATAGTTTCTCTTGATGTTCATAGTATACGTGTGTGCTTACTATGATGAGATCTTTATAAACTCCTGAGTAACAGGATGGTAGGTTGTTGTGGCTTAAATGTGAAATGTCCCCATGGACTCGTGTGTATAAACACGTGGTTCCAAGATGGTGCTCTGCTTAGAAGGTTTCTGGACCTTTGGGAAGTGAAACCTTGCTGCAGAAAGTGGGTCACTGGGGACAGGCCTTGAGGCTTTGTAGGTTGGCCTCACTTCTGGTCTTCTTTCTGCTTTCTTACTGCAGAAGCGATGAGACCAGCCTCTCCAGGCGTCTTCAGCCATGCCTTCCCTGTCCTGTTGGACTGTATCCCTCTTTCCACTTTTGTTGCTTCTCGTTGGGTATGTGGTCATGTCAGTCGGAAAAGTAACACACAATACAGTGGAAGTCACTGGACAGTGCATGTGGCTCTTTGGGGTTTTGTGAGGGAGTGATGAGAGGGTGTTCATATGGATCCAACAATTATAGAACCCCTCTGGGAAAACTATTCATACGCATTAAATATTTGCATCACTTTTGCGGTTCAGAGGTCCCCAGAACTGTTTCTAAAGTGGGTTAAGACAGTGTCCCATCAGATGACAACCTGGAAAACCCCAGACCAGCAGAAGGCTGGAAGTGCACACCTTCATGGACTTTTATTTCCGACAGATCTGAGTGCTGGGTAATAAGCCTCTGCGCTCTCATTTTTCACATGGGAGGGACATGCATGTTCACTTCAGAGTAGTTGAGAATATTCGAGCATGCATGTGAAGTCAGCACCAGGACTTGCACATGACGGTCTGAACAGGCTGCTACTGTGACTGAACACTCTTAGGGACTGGATTTCATAGTCACAGACAGCAACTCAGCTACAAAACTGCAAAGGCGATCAGGACATCACACGTCACCCCTGACTCTCGGCCCTGCTCCCTGCTCCCATCTTAAAGGTAAAGAAGTCCAGATAAATTCTTACCCCAAAAGCCTCCTCAAGGAAATCTCTTTCATTAAAAGCAAAGACTACAGGGCTGATATCCAGCGCGCTGAACTCCATGGTGGCTGTGAGGATGGATGACCTGCTAGCAGGCCGACCGTGGCTAAAAAACACCGCAACTCTCCTCACATTGTCCCCCGCAGACATCCGCTTGAAAACATTGCGGGCCACGAATCTCATTGCGTTGCCGATGTCCTGGGGCTCTGCGGAGACTTGATACTGTACTTGGGAAAGAAGCTGCAGGAAGTGTCTCTTGCTGTGGTAGTCAGACAAACGGATAAGGTATCTGGTGTCTGAGTCATAGGACACCACAGCAACTCTTGCTCCCACGGGACAGTTATTTTCTCGGAGGTTGAGGTCATTGACAATGGAAACGATGATGTCCCTTGTTTCATTAAATCTCTGTTCTGTGACACCAGAAGACTGATCCAGCGCAAATACCAGCTCTGTCGGATACACTGGACACTTTGCTACAAAAAAAGAAATAGCCAAAATATTAAATCGTTTCACTAATTCCAAGCCTTCCCCATACCCTTCATTCTAGTGAAGTCAGTTCACACTGAAGCAAAGCCTAGGCTTTACCTCTGTCTAGAAGTGGGGGGGGGTCATGTACAAAGAAGAAAAGAAACCTTCTTTGTAAACTAGAAGATGTTACATAAATATAAAGAAATAAGAATTGTCTATATGCCGCTAATGGTTACTAGGGGAGAGAGGGAAATTTTCTTTAATGGTGTAATCACTGGCAAGCTGCCCATGTTCCTGTAAATATAGTCTCACCCACATTGCTGTGGATAACCCCAATCACACTCGACAGTTCTCCAGCCTGGCCTAGCTCCCAAAGAATGCTACTCAAAATAACCCGTGTCCCAACCACCATCATTCATATATATATATATATATATATATATAGAATATAGAGTATAGAATATATATATAAATTCAGTGATATGTTTGAAATTAAAAATTGGCCCATGGGGAAAATTTTTAATATAAAAGTTAATAACAGAGCTGGAGAAATGGCTCAGTGGGTAGAAGGACTTGCTAGCAAAGTCTGACAGCCTGGGGTTCGATTCCCCATGTGAAGCCAGATGCACAAAGTGGTGCATGCATCTGGAGTTCACTTAAGTGGCACGAGGCCTCGGCACTCCCATTTCCTCTCTCTCATTCATATTCTCTCTCCTTGAAAATATTTTTAAATAGTTAAAATTATTGGCAAAGTGGTTGAAAAGTATCTCTAAGATTGACCTATCCTCCCAGGTTCTTTTGGAAGGTGGAATCAATTTCTGCTTGTTTTCATTCTATCCCTCCCTCAATGCTCAGAAGGCATTGATACAGTTAGTTCAAATCCAGGGACTTTTATTGAGTACTTAACATTTGTAAGGGTTTGGGGTTTTTTGTTTGTTTGTTTTTGGCAGAAATAAAACAAACAGCCCCAAACTTTGAACACATTCAATGACTTGGGGTTCTTCTCCAGGGTCAGACCAAGAGATCCAGAGATTGACATAACTGGCCCCATGTTGTCCCAGGGATCTAACCAGTCAGGCATCCTGACCACGCTGTAGGCAGGGTTACAATGGGAGTGCCCAGGGAGGTGACATTGGTGGGAAGGTAGGTCTGAGAGTGCAAGACACACGATACATCCAAGAGTTGATGGGATCTCAGCAGGCACAGTAACAGAGGACAGATCAGCCAGAGCCCTGTCCCCTGTCCCCTAGATCACACCCCAACACAGGACCTACTCTGTAAAGAGACTGAGTGGAACACTTTGACAATCAAGTCAAAACATATTGACAGGTATATTCAAGGCAGAAATGTCTGCATAGATGAACATCTTTTTCACTTGGGGAAGTAAGGATTCCTTTTAAATTGGTCTAACCAAAACACAGTAGTTATTTCAATGGGAAACGATATGAGCAGAACACTCACCTTTCCAACAAGCTATACAAAGGAGAGAAGATAGAAGATTCTGTTAAATTTTTGGAACACAGACCAAAAAAAATCCACAAATAAAATTTCAACAACGCTTAAGATTTATTTTGAGTCTAATTGAAGAGGAGGCTAATGTCTGTGACAGGAAGCCACCATGAAAGGTCTGAGGAATCTGTCCACAGAATTATATTCATTTGGGAACATTCCTGACCTTTTCCCCTTGTGAGCCATAGCCAGCAGACTTCAGCAGAATTTTAGCTAGAGCTGAGCTGCTGATCACTTGTCTGAGAAGCAGATAGATGAGGCTCTGATTAAATGGCCTGATAGCTGAAATTCAATTTGTTTTGTCTCTTTTCTTTTAACCTTCTGAGACTCATTCAGCAACACCAGGCTAAAATATGGGGCCTGGTTTTCTTTCCTGATGAACACCTTGGGAGCCTCTATTTTTCTGTAGAACCATGATGGTAAGGGTGGGGAAGGGGAAATCTCTAAATGAACTTTGTCCCTGATTAAAAATACAGCTCTGTTTGAGCGATTTCCACTTCCAGAGAGAGCAAGAGAAAAATACCCCCAAGGGTTTCTATGAGCAGGGAAGCATCTGGCCTCTCTAATTCACTCTGAAAACCCGGGCACATCAGAGAAAGTGCTGGTAAATCTTTAAGAAACCGCAGGCCTGACAATTTCCATGTTTAGTCAACTCAGTTCCTAGGAAGCAAATGAGTCACAGCAATCTAGCAGAAGACTTTGTTAAGACTGCTGACAAACTGGCCCTCCACCCTGATCCCAACACGTGGTCCCTTCACAGCAGCTCTGTTAACATGGACATGCCCACATCTGACAGTCAGCACACATAACCCACGGCCTCCTCTGCACCCTAGATCTTTCCTTTCTCACTGGCAACTCTCATCTATTTATTTACTTATTTATTTTGAGGTATGGTCTCTCTAGCCCAGGCTGACCTGAAATTCACTATGTAGTCTCAGGGTGGCCTCAAACTCACAGCGATCCTCCTACCTCTGACTCCCAAATGCTGGATTGGAATGGAATGGAAGGCATGTGCCACCATCCCTGGCTCTCTTTAAAAACTTTGAACCCAACTGAGAGACCCACTGGATTTGAGTCTATCAAAGCCAGGTGACTATGGGGGAAATCAAGTCACTTCACTTAATGTGTTCATTCATTTTCCTGTTGGATTCTCAACTATCCCTTAGCTCTATCTCTATTCCTAGAATGGTCTTATTCTCAAGAGAGGGTCCCAGCCAACAGTTCAGGGCCTGGCCCTCATCCCTGGGTGGCAGAGATCAATAGCAGAGCAGGAGAGCTAAGGATGTGAAATGAGGGGTCTAACTCCAAAGGTTCTTGGTAATGCCATCCACAAAGCCCTAAAGGCTCACCACCCAATGTGCATTTTAATTCTGCATTTGGGGTCCTATGCTAACCCAGTCAACACTCTATGCAGTTACTGAATCCTCCTCTCTTCCTGAACCCTGTAATTTCTGCCTATTTTCATTCAGTGTTGGCAAACCTCTCCCTCCAAATCTCAAGCCCTCAAGGACAACCTCTTCCTCCGACTCCAGGTCTCCCTGGGGAAGACATTGCTGGATTTCATTGAGAAGACGAACTGGACACCACTCGCATTTTCTCTGTCTCTACTCTTCCCTGCATTCCCAGACTCTTCACCTCCCTGCTGGCTCTCAAGCAAGGTTCCCCCCCACCCCTCCCTTGGGATCTTCTCTCCACCAGCCACCTTCTTGCCTTACTTTAAGCTGCTGCTGTTGGGCAGGCCTTGCCTGTCTCTGGACCTTGGTCCCTCTCTTTTTTGTCAAGACACCTTCCTGGGTTCATCCCTTGAGTTTCTGACTCCCTCATTTCACAGCCTTGGGAACCTCATCACCCCTGTGGTTTTCAGGAATACCCACACTTGAGTGGCTTCAATATCCAAGTAACTAAGTACTTTGCTAACTCTACATTGTTGGTCCATCCCTTGAATACCATGCCCTTGGCCATTCTGTACATTGTCGTCATATTAACAATAGTTAATAATAATAGTTGATAATTATTAACAATAAATGTTATTAATAATAACATTAACATTCCACACTTTAATGGCTTAAATGTGTGTCCCCATAGACTCCGGCTTGACTCCTGAGACTCCAGTGGGCAGAGCCTTACTGGGAGGAGGTATGTGACTGGGGGAGGATCTTGGAGTCCAGCCCCAAGGTGTGTTTGGAGCTGGATCTTTAAGGTATGAGATCAGTTTGGAAATCTGAGCTATTTGTGCTTGTGGGTGTTTGCTGGCTGTTTGTTGGTATCTCTCTGCTTGGATCTGCGGACGTGAGCCAGCTTCTTCCCCCACTGATAGTGTTCCCCTGGAATTGTAAGTCTGAAGTAAAACCTCCCCTCCCATAAGCTGCTTCTGGTGAGATGTTTGTCCAGCAACACAAACCTTTATGCGTTATTCCCGTGTGTGTCTGTTTCCTGAGTGCATGCGACCACATGAGCTCACACTTTTACTTACACCTTCTGCTCCCCTCCTTTGAAGTGGGGTGGCCCCACAGTTGGCACCCGAGGCACCTGTGAGCTCAGCCTTCTGATTCCACAGACCCACACTCAGTCCTAAGTATCCTCACCAACCCCTGATACCCTTGACCATGACACACAGATACTCACGGCTATGATCCCGCAAGAACTGGATCAAGTCACAGTGCTGCAAATTTTAAAAGAGAGAAAATAGCCATGAGTATAAGAGCACCCAGTGGTTATGTCTGTTCTCTCAGTGAGCTGGTTGGGGGTTTTGTTTATTTTTATGAATCAGGTGATACATACAGAATAGACAGGCTGTCCTGCTGTGCCTTTAGGACCCTAGAGGGGAGGAAGAACAAGTCATTGTTTGTAAACTGGAGTCTTAGTGAGAAAAATAAAACAAAGCAACCCCCCAAAACAAACAAACAACAAAAAAAACCTTCTTTCCTGAAAGTACGGTTGTCCAAGAATGGTTAAAGTACTTAAAATTACAACGGTTTTTCCCCTACTCACAGCAAGTGTGTAAACTTTTTTTCCTTTGCTTTCTGAGGCAGCCTCACTCTTGTAGCCCAGGCTGGTCTTGAACTTCTAGTTGGTCCTGATCCTTCTGCCTTAGCTTCCCAAGTGCTGGGATTATAGGGCACCAGTGTGTAAACTCTTTGTTTCAGTATTACATTAAGTAAACGAATCATTCCCTCAAATGGGCTCATTTATTTTTTTATAGTGGGAAGTTGTAAAGAAACAAGAGTATTTCTTCAGATGTTTGTATTAACCATGCAATACTTAGAAGAAGGTAATTCTCGCAAGAATACCTAAAATCGTGGCTGGGGGATGACTTCATGGTTAAAGGTGCTTGTTTACAAAGCTTGCTAGGCTGGGTTGAACTGGCTTCAATTTCCTAGGACCCACATAAAGCCAGATGTGCAAAGTGTCTCCTCATGTATCTGGAGTTTGTTTGCAGTGGCAAGAGGTCCTGATGTTGTTCTCTCTCTCCTCTCTCTCTCTCTTTCTCTCTCTCTCCTTCCTTCTCTCTCCATCTCCATCTCCTCACAAGTAAGTAAATTTTTAAAGAGAATACTTAAAAGTCTTAGCAGTAGACTTTCCAAAGGGTGGGACCAAGGCAAGGATGCTGACTGAGAATTGAGAGGAAGGTTGAGTTACAATACAATCAAGAAGTTTAACTTCGGGGGACAACAAGCAGCCTCAATGTGGAGAACTGCACAGCAAGGTGGGCATTACACAGAAACACACGGAACGGCTCATAAGTGCCACGAGGCTGTGGAGCAAAGGATACCAACCACCGGGTGAAGTCGGGCAGGCACCCTGTGGAAAGAAGTCAGCCCTGCTTCTCAGGGAGCTGAGCTCTTCTCCTTCTCTTTCCTTACTTCCTTTTATGGACTCGGGCTTCTCATGGCAGTGGTGCTTAATGCATTTCCCCGCATATATCCTTGAGGCAACTAGTGGATGCCAGAGTGCTCATTTCAGAATAAAATGCTATCGTGCTCATTTCAGAATAAAATGCTATCACATTCACACTCATGAATTTGCTTGGACATGTGCCTCCATCCAGAAACAAGTGGGAATATGAGGAGAAGAACCTCTGTTCTGAATGACAGCTGGGTCACCTACCTGTTTATGCACCAATCCATCCATCCTCCAACCATCCAATAAATAGTTAAAAGTCTGCTAACTGCTGGCGTGGCCAATGGTGCACTGGTGGTATTAACCAAAACTGTGAATCCACCCAGTGGGGAAATCACTACAAGGGAGAGAGTCAAGTCATGGCAGAAGACAGAGAAGGAATGCATGGCCATTTCAAGAGAACAGTTTCCAGCTTTGTAAGTAGAAAGGGAGACACATTTTACAGAGTGTCAGAAATGAGGGGAGCTTTTTCTGAAAGAGTGAAGCTTAAGAATAACTATGAGCAAGTTCTTAAGCAAAGGCTAAGAAGTCAGGGCTGGGAACAAAGAAGCCACATCCTGGTGCAGACCAGCCGGGCCAAGCAAATGACCTGAGAGCTGTGGAGCCCCGAAATCACAGTCCCAGACTCTGGAAAGAGGATACCTCAGAGTAGAGAAAGAAGACTGACCAGAGCATTAGCAAGAATATCCACCCATTCCTCAACAAACAGGGAATAAATAATACAGTGCAGAATCAGAACAGTTAGAGATCTGATTCACCTGTGTGTGCATTTGGCCATGAAGCCCCCCACAGTCTTTGCTTTACAAAGTCCCAAGTTCAAGAACTCCTCGATGCATAAAACAGATAAGTAATGTATCCTCTCTTTCCACAAGGCTGTCTGGGCCTCCTCCACAGACAGGTGCTGGCCATATTCAGTTCTCAGCTGACTGTGCTTCAGAAGGGAGAGAGACATGTAATTGTCACCATTACCACGTGAGAGGTGTTAAAACAGAGATGCAGATATTCTGTTGATGGTAGGTGTGCCTGACTCTGCCTGGGAACACGTCCAGAAATGACATTCCTCTTGCGACAGAATCATACGTGGAAAGTTGTGGTCATCTTTCCAGATCTCTTTAGAATCGAAATTGAGGATAGAAAGGCAACAACAGTGGTTTTTGGCAAACTCAGGCTGTTTGCGTGATGGGACTTTGTCACAAGAACCTGGTGAAGCTATGCAATCCTATCTCTATTGCCAAGGCCACAGTCATAAATGGCAACAGCAGCAAATCTTTGCATAGCACCTTTGAGTGTTTGTACTCAGTAATCTGAGCCTCACAGAGACAGGACATGGCGTCTTCATCTTAGAAGAAGACAGATCCCCAGGGAAGTGACTGAGTACGTACAAGCACTTCACTTCTGGCACAAGCATGAAGACCTGAGCTTGGGTTCCCAGAACCCCCAAAAAGCCAGACACAGTAATACAGGCTGATAATGCAAGTGCACTAACAGTGAGGGGAGAGGTGGAGACAGGATCCCTAGAAGCTTGCATGTCATTGAGCCTGACACACAGCAAAAAAGAGACCCCACCTGAACAAGGTGAAGGTGAGAACCTACACCTGAGTTTGTCTTCTGCACTCCACACTCGTGCTTTGGCATGAGCATACCCACACCCACAAACACACACATGCACACATAGACATGCTTAGATATACCAAAATAAAAAAGGCAGGCAGGCAGGGAGGGAGGGAAGGAAGGAAGGAGGGAGGGAGGGAGGGAAGAAAGAAAAAAAAAGAAAAGAAAGACAAACAGAAAGGGCCAGTGACTGGCCCAAGGACATATAACTGGTAAAAAGTCAAATGTGAACTTGAACTCTGCCTTTAAATTCTGTGTCCTTCCAACTGCATAAGCCTGAAACCAGCACACGCTACTTATTTCTCACGAGAATACTCACTTTCCGTCCTGGAGGGCCTTGTGGTCCTGGAAGTCCCCTTTCACCCTTCAAGCCTGCGGTGAGCTGAAGACAGGAACACATGTCAGGTTCCACATGATCTTTCCATGGGGACTAACTCAGTTTTAACGAGACTGTATTTCTCAGCAGTAGTTTTTAAAACAGAGCAGCTGGATTGGAACTGTATCTCTGAGAAATGTTTACCTAGTATGTGTGAAGCCCCTAGCATCACAGATAACAACAGCAACAGCAACAACAATAACAACAACAATAAATAACTGAACTGAAAATAAAAGATTGCATCTATTAATTCAAGTCAGGTAAACTGCCTCCTTATAATCTAAGCCACCCTTTCTTTCTTTCTTTCTTCCTTTCTTTCTTTCTTTCTTTCTTCCTTTCTTTCTTTCTTTCTTTCTTTCTCCTTCTTCTTAGTCATCATCTGGATAACCTTATTGACTACAAATTTCCAAATCTATTAAATTTCCTGCAAATTTTATAATTTCATTTTTCTTTATAGCTAAATAAAATTTCATTGTATATATTCTCAATATTTTCATGATTCATCTGTTGATGGACCTCTAGGCTGGTTCCATTTCCTTGCTCTTTTGAATAGCACAGTAATAAAAAGAATGTGCAATTATCTAAGAGGTAGGATTTTTTAGCATATGCCCAGGAGTATATAGCTGGGTCATATGGTAATTCTATTTTTAATTTCTTGAAAAACCTCCATATTGATTTCTATAGTGACTATACTACTTTACACTCTTAACAAAAGTGAAAAAAGGCTCCCATTTCTCCACAGTTTAAAAAATTGTCATTTTTAATGGCATGCTGTCATTTGCTCTTATTTCCATCAGGTTATTTTTCATCCCCTCTCCTCCACCTCCATTCCTTCCTCTGATGTGTTTCCTCATCCTTTTGTCCATATGGGTTCAGAACAGTGCAGGTCTTGTGGAGCGTCAGCAAGCACTGTGGGGTCATGTCAAGAGGGAAGAGCCCCACAGGACACTTTACCACCCTGTAAGGTGTCCATTCTTAACCATTGGCAAACATCTATTTTTCCCCTAGCCCTTTCATTTAGTGACACACTTTGCTCTGAAACTGGCTGAGAATTGACACTTGCTGTGAACTTAAATCTAAATTAGTCCTAAACTGGGATTGGTGCTAATAAGAAAAACAAGTATACCAGAGTACACTAAGATCTAATTTTAAAATTTTCCCATTTATAAAAGAGCAAATAATTAAATGACTCCTCACACAGATAACACGAGCAGGCTGTGTTATTCCTATACCTCAGGGTGATGGATTGAGAAACTAACAAACTATATCCGGAGATGAAAAATATCTTTTGGCCTGTATCTCTTTCATACCCACAGTCACCAGTGAGTGACATAGCATCCAAACTTTAAAATGAAAGGATGTTTGTCTCTGTAGCTTGTGTTTAAGAAAGCATGATGTCGTATTATTCTATGCTATACTAACCAGAATATCTCAATATTGTTCCTTAAAAGAAACACTACATAGGACCAACTTATGGATAAGAGAATCATCAAGTAACCCCCAGGGACACAGAGGGAAGATGACAGCTTTATTTTCACTCACTGGATAAATATTCTAGGATGACATGTGCCTTAAAAAATGATAGAAGACACGGCTATTTCTGCACCAACCAGTTATCAATTTGTAAATCCTTAAAATTGTTAAGCCATAGAAGTTTGGTGCTAAAAATCACCTTCTGTGTCACTCCATTCAGGTCTTATATTGCAGAACTAGAAGTCCTTTGGTGGTTTAGATGTAGAATGTCCCTGAAGACATGTGAGTACTTAGTCCCCAGTTCGTGGTACTGATTGGAAAGGTTGTGGAGATGTGATGGCTGGGGGCAGGCCTTGAGGTCTTATAGTCCAGCCCCCTTGCTGCACTCCAGGCACTTTCTCTACCTTCCTCCCTGCTGGTGTGAACAAGGACACCCGGTTGTCTGCTCCCACCATGCTTTCCTCCACTGAGATGAAACTTCCCTTGAAATCTATAAACTGGAAGTAAATTGTTTCCTTCCATAAGCTGCTTCCAGTCAAGTATTTTGTCCCAGCAATAAGAGAGTACTTACTACCGGCACCGAAGAGGTGTATGACAGGTCACAGAGCTAGCCAGGGGCATTGCAAGATGCCCTTGGAAAGAAATGATAATCCATATTTATGGTTACAATGCAAATCAATTATTACTTCTGGGGTCATGGACCACTTACTGTCAGTCCCCTAAATCCTTTGGGTCCAGGACCCCCAGGAACTCCAGGATCACCAATATCACCCTGATTCAGACAGAAGAAATAAAGGTGTTAAACTATTTCCTACAAAAGAGTTTTAAAATTTCTCTCTAATCAACATTTAATGAATCTACTCATAATAATCCTATATATTAAAAGTCCAGCACAACATAAAATGTCATATTTTCCCCGACATTTGGAACTAAGCCATTGGTATATTTAGATAGTTTCTAAACTACTACTAAAATTATCCAAATTATATGCTGGATAATATGGAGTATTCACTACAAAAAATGAAATAATGAATTACTTCCTAAGTCCATGAATTATTTCTGGAAAAGTTGGAGATAAAAAGTTTAATTTGGCCCCTCATACCAGGTGGTGTCCTGAGATTCCTCAGTAGCTTACTGCATAAAAGCTAGGGTTTTTTAAAAGCTCAGGCCTACATCTCCCTGTCCCAGTCTTGGTTCCTTCCTACATTGAGTTGTTGTCAGAGAGACCCACGAGGTCCCCAAAATGTGACAGGCTTCTGTCAAAGCTCTTGAATACCTGTCCCAAGCTTAAGGTAAGACCCTATTGCTGAAGAAATCACAGAGTGTCATCAAACAACACCAAGAGATCCTGCTAGATCCTGAATGGTAACCAGCTCCCCAGATGGTAACATGTGTAGCATTGGAAGGTGTTGCATGAGCTTCCAGGGGAAATTGATCAATGATATTTGGAGAAAGCAGAAAGGACTAGTCACAATATAGACAGTTGTTACAAGAATGCTGAACACACAACTATGTGGAAGAGACCAGCAAGTCAAGAAATGCTCATCTGTGCAATAGTGGCACTAAACCGAGGAGGGTAATCAACTTAGCAATCAACTGATTGGCTAAGAGATCTGTTTAGTGACAAGGACCCCTTAACTGGAACTGGGATCCATAGCATAATTCTATAGGGACCAAGATCTTGGGATCCTAGAGGAAATTCCCATTACCAGAGAGCTACAGAGAGGCTACACCCATTAGGAGCTAGCCAAAATAGCAATGTTGTCTCATTTAACCTATATTGATCTCACTCTCCGATGGAGACTCTGTATTTTTCAGAAGGCATTGAGAGAGCCAGGGGCAACCCAAGTCTACCAACAAGACATTGGATGATGGCTGACATCCTGTAAGGAGATAACCCACCCCTAGCCTTTATATAGGGCTCAAATGAAACCTATGAGAAAGTGACAAGAAAAACAGGAGACCAATCACCACAGCAAGTCTGATAAGCCATGAAAGGTCAATGGAGACAGACACCAGTGATACCCATCACAACCCAAGGCAAAGATCCAGAGATACTTAAGATCTCAACAACAAAGCAGACTCAAAACTCACCCACTAGGACTCAGTGAACTGATCGGAAGAGGGGCCAGATAGAGTGTAAGAGCCATGGTGGAGGAGAATATCCAGAGACATCGCCCCCCTCAGCAACAACACACAAAGGGGGAAGGAAAAAAAAGAACAAAAAACTGGCTCCCTCTGGTGCAGTTCATAACCCCTATCCTATGGACAGATTCAGAATGAGCACTGAGGAAAGACCCCAGTGGGTAGGGAACATAGAGGAGGGAAACGGGGACACATTCACAAGATTTGCTCCTACAATGTATAAACTTATTCATAATATATTTTTTAAAGTTTAATTTGATGTTGGTGGTAGTTATTTATCATCTGCTTATTTCAAAATCATCAGTAAATTGGCAAATTTCTCCTTTGTCAATTAACTGGAAAATTGATCCTCTACCATAAAAACTCTCTAAGGAAGGAATCTCTTTTGGTAATTCATCAATTAAAAGCACTTTTAAGATGTTACAAAAATTGGCGATTTGCCTAGAGCTTTTTCATTAGATATTCTAGTTTTCACCTCAATCTGAGTGTCCACTATGTGAGGACACTGTTCTGGACACTTTCTGGGAAAGGACAGCATAATGGGGAACCCTAGTATAGACAGATGTGACAAGAGCCACCCTGGAGGAAGCAGAGGGTGTGCCTCTTCAGCCCGGAGATTGGGTTTAGTCTGAAAGATGTTTCAGCATGAAAGTAGAATAATTAGGCTATATTTGTGGCCACGGGTCCTAGTCATGGTAGTATTTGGATTAACTGAAGCAGGGGAAGATGGAAATAGAAAATGAATGAGAATAATGTGTTTCTTCAGGAGGGAGGAAAGAAATGTTAGCCTAATAAAGGACAGGCAGCAATGACAATGTCAAACCACCCAAAAGAGAACAAAAAAAGAAACCAGAAACGATCTCTGGAGGTAGGGTGCAAGATGAAAGGACAAGATGAGCATGTCCACTATAAAGACTCCTAGGGGTTAAGAATGTTCTTTTGGGGCTGGGGTAATGGCTCAGTAGTTAAGGCACTTGCCTGCAAAGCCTAACAACTTGGATTTGATTCCCCAATAGGCACATAAAGCCAGATGAACAAAATGGCCCATGCATCTAAAGTTCATTTGCATTGGCTGGAGGCCCTGGTGTGCCCATATTTCTCTCTCTCTCTCTCTCTCTCTCTCTCTCTCTCTCTCTCTCATCTCTCCTTGCAAATAAATTTAAAAAAACAAAATATTTCTTTAAAAACCCTATTTTTTCCTCATAAAGGCCCATGGATACAGCGGCCCTCCTTTCTCTCTACCCTTTCCCAATGCATTCAATCTGCAGATTACTGTGGTAATGGAAAAGAAGTCCGTGTGCATAATACCTTCAGCCCCAAGTCTCCAGGGAATCCTCGGAAGCCCTGTAATTTCCAGCAGAAAACAAAAGTAAATCAACACATCATTTTCTCAGTATGAGAATTTCTGCTGGAATTATATAGGTAGGATTTATTGACTCAAAAGAATAATTGTTTTCCATATTTACCTTGACTCCTTTTGGTCCCATGTGACCATATCCTGGGATGCCATAATCGCCCTGTAAGCACGCCAATTCACGTCAATTTCTCAAAAGTGAAAGTTGTTATCAATACTGGGAGATTATGGTGCTGGGAGGGAGCTGTGGGCTTCCAGGTTTTCCTCACTCTTTCTCCCACCTCCCACTGGTGTTGGGCCAATCTAGGGCCTTGCACAGACTAGGCAAGGACTCTACCACTGAGAGACACCCCCAGTCCCCATCTTTGCTGGCATATGCCCTGGCACTAGCCAGCTCCCCTCTGCAGCCTTTGCAGGAGGCCAGAGGATGATTGTACTTAGGTACCCAGAAACCTTTCACCTGGAAAACTAAGAGTTGGCCCAAAGAATATGGGTGAGAAATTCTCCAAAGAATTGTATATGAGTGAAAAGTCATCCTTACTAACTAAAGACATTGAATTTGAAATACTAAAGAGATCAATTTTGCCAATAATAAAGAGGAAGAGGTTTCAATTCCATTTTTGGTTTGGAGTCCCCAAAACATGCTCACTTTTACATGACACATGGACCCATATGTTGTTCAAATTTTCATAATGATGTTTCAAGAGAATTCAAAGCCTTGATTAAATATTTATTTTTCGACCCACCTATGTAATTTCTAGAAATGTCTTCATTAGAAGTTAACTATGCATTGAGGAATATAGCTTAGTGTAGAGCACTTGCCTGACATGTATGAGGCCTTGGTTTCAATGCTAAGCATGGGTCGGGGAAGTAGGCTTTGGTTCATACATTGGGCTAGATATATCAGGCTAGGTTAGGTCTGTGGTAAAGCACTTGCCCAACATGCATGAGGCCCTGTGTTCCATCCCCAGGATCCCAAAAAGAGAATTCATTACTATGTTAAGTCTATAATAAGAGACCAGGTGAGCACTTTGTGATTTTTTTTTGGGGGGAGGGAGGTGTTATTTTGTTTTGGTTTTGCCGATTTGTTTTTGACACAGGATCTTATGTGTGGGACTGGCCTCAAACTCTAACTAAGAATAACCTTGAACTCATGACCCTTCTGCCTCTACCTCCCAAGGCTGGTATTATAGGTGTGCATACCACATTTCCTGGCAAGATTGACACATTTAAGATTATAAAATAAGCCAGGTTTGGTAGTCCACACCTGTAATTCCAGCACTTGGAAGGGCTGATGCAGGAGGATTGCCACAAGTTTGAAACTAACCTGAACTACATAGTGAGTTTCAAGACAACCTGGGCTACAAAAGAAGCCCCTACAACACACGCTAAAAAAGCTGGACATGGTGGTACATGACCAATCCCAGCACGTGAGAGGTGCAGACACTGAAACTCAAGGTCATTCTCAGATACATAGTGAGTTTAAGGCCAGACTGAGCTACATGAGACCCTGTCTAAAAAGAAAAAAAATAGACCATTGGACTATTTCTACAAGTTCTTTGATTTAATTTTATGGCTAGAAACTTTAATTAAGGACATCTCCAAACCCTTTTGGAAGGCTTCAGACAGTGTAATGTGAAAAGCAAGAGCTTACTGGGCCCTTAAATGTGTTCCTCTGTCAGCCCCTGGCTCTCAAGGCCGGTTACTGATTCCTCTCCCCTCTCCTCCCTATTTACAAAGCTTCTTTGCTATTACTTACAATCAGCACAATGTACAACGGCTCTTGAACTTATTCCTTCTATCTGGAATCGTGTGTCCTTTGACCAACATCACCTCTGTCTTCCACTCCCCCAGCCTCTTCACCATTTTACCCTTTCCAAGTCTAACTCATACACTTCACATGTGAGATGAAGTAGATGTGCTTGTCTTTTTGTGCCTGCCTTCTTTCACCTACTGTCCTCCAAGTTCATCTACGCTGTCATAAATTGCAGGCTTTCTTCCTTCCTTTTTAAGGCTGGATAGTATTTTATTATATATCTTCCAATGTTTCCTATCCATTCATCATCCACAAATGAATACTTAGGGTGATTCTGTATCTTGAGCATTGTGAGTAATGCTGATACTTGGTCAAATTCCCACACTATCTATACATAATTTTTGTAATTTTTAAAATAAGGTAATAAACTAAGAATACCAATTATTATTTTTAAAGGAATAAAATAACTGTCCCTAGATTGGCTATCCACAGCTGTGTTTTTTAAAATAATAATTACTTATTAAATATTATTAATATTTATAAGCAGAGCGAGACAGAAGAGAGGGAGGGAGGAGGGAAGGCCAGCAGCCAGGGCTTCCAGCCACTGCAAACAAACTCCAGATACATGTGCCACTTTGTGCATCTGGCTTTACGTGGGTACTGGGGAACCAGGCCCAGGTCATTAACCTTTGCAGGCAAGTGCCCTAACCACTTGGCAATCTCTCCAGGCCCACAGCTGAGTTCTTTTGTACAGCCAGAGCCACTAGGCCAGAGCAAAACCTAAAAAAAAGCAGTGACTCATTTCTTGGCCCTATTCCTCTACTTCTTGACAACTAAGAATTTTGTCAAAAGGAGAGAAAAATGTTTTTTGACCAAAATGTATGCACATAGTCACATCAGTTGTTAAAATGTTGAAGTGCCGGTTCTAACTCATCTGTCATCCTTTCTGCCTCCCCTGCGTCCTCCTCCCTCATTGAGAGCAGAAGGAGGAGGAGAACTGCCTCACATCTTGCCTTCCTTGACCCAGGAGCTGGGGCTGATGGCTTTGCCCCTTCTCCCTCCCTCTGAATTGAGCACTCAAAGCCTGGGAGGGGAAGAGTTTTGAGCTTCATACCTGCTTCCCCCGCTGTCCAGGGGGCCCCACTGGCCCTGGGACTCCAAGAACTCCACGTTTCCCCTAGTCAATGAACAAGAAGAGTGTCTGATGAGTAAAGTCCAGCATACCTACCACAGGCAGTTCTGTCCACTAGATGGGAGGACATGAGGTTCTCGGTGTGGACTCAGCGTAAAGGGCACAAATAATGACCTTCCCAAAAGAGAGAATAAGACATTCTGCACAGCTCAGGGATGCACTCCAGATGCATGCACCATCTTGTGCATCTGGCTTTACATGGGTACTGGGGAATCAGACCCAGGTTGTTAGGCTTCGCAGGCAAGTGCCTTAACCGCTGAGGCATCCTTCCAGCCCCTCAAGTACTTCTTGAGGCTGAACAGTATTCCAATGTGCCCATACACCACAACATTTTATGCTTTCCCAATGTTCTAAAGTACTAAAGGACAAGACAGCGTAGAAAGTTCACTCCACAGAAGGCTGGTGTGTTCGCTGGTGCATTTCCCCAGCCAACACTTGCTTGTTGTCCTGAAAGATTAATGATCCAGTATGACAGATGTGGTCCTGTGCTTACCAAGCACAGTGTGATTAGAAAAAAGCACGAGTGAGGTTGGTGATAATAATATTGTGTGGTAACACTTTGCGTTGCTATAGAAGCCAAGAAGGCATCCAAATCAAAGTGCACCGGGCCAAAGGGAAGGAACAGATAGAAGCTGGGCCCCAAGGACAGTATGTAGCTAGGAAGGAATGAGGGAGGGTGAGCGGGAAGCATCTGCTGAAGGTGGGGGACATGCTCACAGGCACAGATGAGCCGAGCCACCTTGGCAACCAACACGGTGCATAGCAAAGCACCTGCAAGCTAGACCCCAGCCCCCAGCTTTACTGAGGGATGCTTGAACACTAGAACTGTGTAAGTTTAACGTGTGTAATATGACGTGCTAAACGTATCGATTGTAAAATGATTCCCACAATCAAGTTGGCTAAGGTTTCTATCCCCACAACTTGCTAGCATTCTTTATTTCATTTTTGGTTTGGTTTGGTTTTGCTTGATGGAGAGAACATTTAAGATTATTCTCTTAGCAAAATATCAAGTATTCAATACAGGAGCAAGACATACAGTGACCATGATGTACATCAGCTCTGCAGGGCTTATTTATCTTACTATTTTTGCATGTGTATGTATGTAGTATGCATGCCCATATGTATGTGTGCACACGTGCAGATAAATGTACACTCATGCACATGTGGAAGCCACAGGTTGATGTCAGATCTCTTCCTAGATCTTTCTCACTAACCCTGAGCTCTCCAATTCAGCTAGACTAGCTAGCCAACTGGCCCCAGGGATCCTCCCGTCTCCACGCTCCCAGCACTGGATTACAGGTGTGTGCATTTATGTGGGTTTGGGGGATCAAACTCATGTCCTCATGCTTGAGAACCAAGTGCTTTGCCCACAGAGCCATCTTCCCACCCCAGAAGCTGCGTTGTGATATGATATGCTCCTTTCCCCTCGACGCCCTCAACCCAGTACTGACCCCGGAGTTTTCTTCGAAGTCCAGAAATGGGATGCTTCCTGGCAGACTTTGGTGACACCATGCCAAACCAGCAGGAGCCAGAAGCACTCAAGCTTCTGAGGTCAACCACAGGCTGTATGGCTACTCTTTCCTCTCTCTCTCTCTCTCTCTCTCTCTCTCTCTCTCTCTCTCTCTCTCTCTCCTTCTTACTTTCTTTCCTTATTATTTTAAAAGTCTGAAGAATTTCTCAAAGGCCATAACAAAGGGGAAACTGACTGCATAGTTTAATGAACTCAGTATAAATGGAAAAACTTGGGCTCTTGGCTCAAAAATTAGAATTCTGAGACCACAGGGCTGAGGAAAGTTGTCAGTGGTTAAGACCACGTGCAGCTTAAGCATGAAGAGTGGGAGAGACCAAAACCATTCAAGTTCAAATCCCTCAGAACCCACATAAAAATCAGGGTGTGGTCACACACACCTGTAACCCAAGTTCACAGAGATTCACTGGGGCCTGCTGACAGAAATCAGAACCTCTGGGTTGAGGGAGAGACACCCCCCCCCCCCATCTCAAGGAAGTACACAGCTGGGCACCTGGAGTTATCCTCTGACCTCTGCAAGCATGTGGGTATTATGCATGGATTTGTACACACATACAACACACACACACACACACACACACACACACACACACACACACACACACGAAGAATCTGAGACCTAGACAAGAGAGCAGTAAGCTCAGAATGTCCCCTTCTCAGGAGGCTCTGTATGATAGCTCACACCCCAGGTCCTTGAGGCTGGCCT
>PVHP010014945.1:0-38189 GCA_004024765.1 Zapus hudsonius
GTGTGTGTGTGTGTGTGTGTGTGTGTGTGTATGAAGATGCATGTTCCCCAAGCACATGCATGTGAAGGCTAGAAAAGAACATTGATCTTCTCCAGTAGCATCCAGTATGTTCCATGCAGTTCTCAGGCTTGTCATCATGAGCCATTTCCTGGGGAAGATGACAATGCTCTTTGTCTTTACCTGGTTTAGCCTCATTTAATCAATTTCCTTCCTTCCCCAAGTAGAAAGAAAAGACGCTTCAGCCGATGCCCTTAACTTTTCTTGCCATGTACCTGCTCAGTGTTTCTCCAGGAGTTGGATGGCACGCTGTGTGAAGGGAGCAACTTTGTGTCTTCGAGGCCTTGTGTCTCCCTGTTTGTCAGAGTCAGTGTTGAGAGAGGGTTAACTGACCTGATGAGCAAATGTTAGCTGAGCTGCCAACAGTTCCACTGGCTCTTTCCTGTCTCCTTGTGCACAAGATTTCTCTGTCTCTGTCCTGAAGCATTTTGTTTTAGAATCATGGGATGCCTCCTATAAAGATTTGGACTCGATGGAATTAAAACACAAAAAAGCATCGATAGAATTTCCACCAAAGAGCAATTAGCAGCTAAGTACCAGGGATTTGGTGACTTTGGCTGGCTGTGTAGCTTAGCTTGCCTACATGCCCTAAGTTTCATTCCTAGCAATGAAAACCCACCCCAGTGAAAGGACAAATGAAAGTGGCCAGCCTGGGGACGAAAAGGAGTTGGGCATCACCTGTCATTAGGGAATACAAATCAAAACCATAGCAGCCTAATAGATACTTCTCAGGATGGCAAATTTAAAAACAAATAAAGAGAATAAGTAAGCAAATAAATCAATAGATAACAAAAGACAAATACTAATGAGGACATGGAGGAATGTAGTCAATGTACACTGCTGATGGGAATATAAACTAACAGTGGAAAACAGTATGGAGCTTTCTCCAGAGACATATGATCCGTTAATCCCAGCTCTGAGTATTTGTCTAGAGGTATTAGATGAAGGCTCCCAAGCTGGTGTTACCACCCGTAGGCTCATCACAGCACTGCTTACAATTTCCAAGGTGTGGGTATCACCTAAGTGTCACCAGTGGATGACTGGTTAAACCAATGAGGAATATCCACAGTGGAATATTCACCTTTACAAAGCAGAAATTGTACAATGATGTGACAATGTGGGTGAACCTTGGTGACAATGTGCTCAATGAAATAAGCCAGTCACAGAAGAACTACTTCTTGACTCTCATCTGGAGTATTTTCAAATCATCCATCTTAAAGAATAAGAGACAGGGCTTGAGAGATGGCTTAGTGGTTAAGGCACTTGCCTCTAGTGGCTAAGGCCCCTGATTCAATTCCCCAGTACCCACATACGCCAGACCCACAAGGTGGTGGCCCTGGTGCCCTCTCTCTCTCTCTCTCTCTCTCTCTCTCTCTCTCTCTCTCTCTCTCTCCATCTCTCTGCTTGAAAATGAATAACTAAAATAAAAAAAAAAGAATAAGAGACAAAAGTGGTGGTTGCCATGGGAAAGTGAGAAAGTTATCAGTCAATGGGCAAAACTTGGGATATGCAAATGAGTAAGTTCTACAGCATTGTAACTTTGGTGACAGGGCTGTCCTGTCTACTTTAAGTAGATTTGAGGACTTTGATCTACACTGCTATGAAAGAAAGAAAGAGAGAAAGAGAGAGAGAGAGAGAGAGGGAGGAAGGAAGGAAAAGAAAGAAAGAAAGAAGAAAGAAAAAGAAAATTTGTTAACATGGTAGATTTTAGGTTGTTTTGTCTCAATAAAAAAAGGGGAAAAACCCTCAAAAATAAAATTGTAAACCACACAATCTGTAAATGAAACTCTAATCCCTATTTGGGATTAACGGTATTTGGTAATACTCTCAAACTCTTGTCTCAAGGTTATAAAATATGTTTCTTTAATATAGGGATTAATATATTCAGGAGTTTATGAGCTTTTAGCACATGTGCTTACAAGACAGCAGAGAATCTGAGTGTGAATCCTGTGATGGGGGCAGAGATGTGAGCAAGCAGAGTGGACTCTGAAATGAAACTCTGAACCTGAGAACAGAGGCAGTAAGCTGCCAAGAAGGTTCCTTTGTCTCCCCCAGATCCTCAGCAGAGCCTCAGGCCCCAGAGTAATTAAAGACTGACCCCTGTTTTGGTATTTCAATTTGAGAAAATGATGTTTTTTAAATTAAAATGGAATACTATATAAAGGCTTATTATTAAAGAGATGTTTCCATGACTTTTGTTTTTTCTCCTTTTATCATCTATATATTTGGAAAGGTCTTTCTTACTTGCTCTCTAGTGTTGGATGAAATTGTTTTCCTCACTGTTCATGGTGATATATTTTTCACTTTTTGATCACTCCATCCCATGTCTAAACATCCCCTTGGCTATGCTTGAGTGGGTCAAGTGCACCAGGAAGCGGCACTTGGAAGCTGTGTGAATGTGTCTCATTGGCTTCCTGGGGCATTCATTTTGCTCTTATGGGCTGATTTTAGAGCTCATATCATTGATGATATGCTTGGGACATTGGTGACAAGATGATAATGGTCTCCTGAGTGGGCATACAGCGGTGTTGTGAGGTGTTAATTTTTCAGTAAAATCATCCATTTTATTAATTCAAAATCACCTGCAATGTTAGCTCAATTACAGCCGAATATTTGGTCCACTTTTCTTACTTTGGCAGCTTCTAATTCCTTTATTTCTTTCTGTGCCGTTTCCTTTGCACCTACTGATATCCACACCTTCTAAATTGAGTATATTTTCACTTATAAATGCAGGGGACTTAGAAGGGGCTATCCCCTTCTCAGGAACATTACAGGGGGCTCTTCATATGTGAGAGAGCTATGTGCTTGGATTTAGACAACCACAGATTCAAATATCAGATAATAAATGTGTGCCATCTGGCTTTGTGGGGCACACACTGGCAAACAAGCATGAGGACATGAGTTCAGATCCCCAGAACCTACGTCAAAGACAGGTATTGCCGTGTACATTTATAATTCCAGCACTGGGAGGCAGAGACAGAGGGTCTCCAAAGCTTGTTGACTACATGGACTAGCTGAGTTGGTGAGTTTTCGGTTCAGTGCAAGACCCTCAAAAAACATGGTGGAGAGCAATTGAGGAAGAGTCTTAGTATTAACCTGTAGCCTCTACACATGTGCACACACACATGCACACCACACGTGCACACACATGCAAAAACACACAAGCATGCACACACATGCACTCTACACATGCACAAACACATGTACACCACACATGCACACACATGCGAAAACATACATTCATGCACACAGGTGCACTACACACATGTGCACCACACATACACACACTTGCACACCACACATGCACACCATACATACACACAACAAACACACACCTCACACGTACACCACACAACACAGGGCAAAAGATGTTACTGTACTGAACATGTATAGTCTTCTCCATGTCTTTATTTCAACAATAATAGCTGTGCCCAGAATTTACATTATATTATGTATAATGCTTGACCTAGAGATGATTTGTAGTACACAAGAAGATGTATAGAAACTATAAGCAAAAATTCTGCCATTTTTGTAAGGGACTTGAGCATCCACATACTTTGAGATCCAGAAACAACCCCCATTGGACATGAGGGCACAACTGTACATGGTTCGAGGGCTATGAGACATTTGTAGTTATCATTAAACATAAATTCACTCAGCTGAATGGGAACACCTGAGCTTTTCTGTTTTGCCCAGATTGTCTTTCTGTCCAGGAGTTATGTTTGGTTTGTCAGGAGTTGGTAGAAGCAGAGATTTTGTTTTCATGTTTGACATGCTTTTGAAAAGCTTTTTATTTTTTTAGAGAAACCCCTTACCATGATATCTTATTCCATTGTTCTTGGACCTTTGGTCCTTACACGGACCTCATTACTCTCTCAGTGCCTTCCAGGAGGAAACTGAGAAATCACTCATAATGCCTACAGTCTGTTCTGTCTTCTGTGTGTGGATTAGCCCTACTCACCAGGTAAGTTGCAAGTTCCCAGAGGACATAGCCCATCTTCTTCCTGCTCGACACATTCTTAACACTGCCAAGCCCACTGCCAAGCCATGCAGAATCACAGTCACAATCTCCAGGAACAGCTGCCCTCCATCCTGAGGAGTCAATCCTGTCAAGAAAGCCGTGGCTCTCTGGTTTTAAACATGCCTCAGTAGTTCTTTCCTGGAAATCCTTTTTAAACAGGGCAGAAAGAGCAAGGCGGTCCTGCTCTATAATATATAGAAATGGCCTACCACATTCTACAGGACCTGGAGGTGAAATCAGTTCACATGGATGCAAAATCCTTAGATTTTCCCTGAACAGTTTTTTTGAAATGTTTTATCGACAACCTCTGTACACATACGCAATGTACCCTGATCACCATCCCCTGACATTGTCAGTTTAAAAGATCTGATGGGAATTGCAATTGTCTCGGTTATGTAAGAGAAGGTAACATGGATTGAGCTCTCTGATGTCACCATGTATAAGTCCCTGTGCTTTTCACGGGCATATGAAGACCAGTGATGATCAGAAGAGGTTTAGCAAACATGGAGGGGCCAAGAGAAGGGAACCGGAGTGAATACGGAATTTTTGAAAATAAAGATAAAAGAAAAATTGCCATGTAGGGTTGAACAGATCTTGGAGATTATGTAGCCAACCTCTTTATTTGGATAGGCAAGGGGCCGATTCCTTGATATACTACCTCCTGATCATTGTCAGATATTATTCATATACAAGTAGGAATCAAGCACATATATATATATATATATATATATATATATATATATATATATATATATATATATATATATATTACCTCGCTATAGTTTCACCAAGCAGGTATGTTATTTCTCTTGCATAGAGGAAGAACTGGGTAGAGAGAGATTAGTGTAATCACTCAAGATGGCGTGTGTCTTTCTATCTTTCAAATATCTCCCTTTTCTTCCTCCCTGTTGTCTATGCCTCTAAGCTCTCATTATCTCCAGTAGGAAGCACAGAGGCCGCCTCACCCACTCTTGTCTTGCACCACTCTTGATGCCTAAGTAAGGTCTACCTAGTGTAAAATTCTGTCTAAAACTCCAACCTGCCAGGGGCATGGCCTCACTGTTGGAGACCACATATGTAGCTTATAGCCTCTTTTGGCAGTAGGCTATCTCTTTCCTGAGGCCTTTGTCATCTCTGTGTGAGTCAGCTTTCTGCTGCTGTGACAATGCCCCAGACAATCAATAGGAGAACAGGCGTATATCAGCTCACAGTTTCTGAAGTTTCAGTGCCTGTGGTGAGGCAGAAACTCCTAGGAGGAAGTAGCAAGCATGCTCATGCAATGGTGTGTCTTATAAAGGGCCTGACTTCCTTTCCCCAGGCTCCACCTCTTCAATGCCATTACCTGGGGACCAAGCCTTGAAAGCAAGTCTTTGGGGGCCACTTAGAATCCCAACCATGATATTCACTCTCTCCCTGACTCACCACATGGCAGTGTGTCCTTCACCTTCCCAAGGCATCAAAGCCTTTGCACAGGTCCTCCATCGACTTTCTTATATTCCTTGCCATAGACTGATATCTACAGTTTAGATCTTAACTCATAAATCTACCTCTGGGCTAAAGATGTGCTTCAGTGGTAAAACACTAATTAGTACCCAAGAGGCCTTGGGATCTATCCCTAGAACTGCTTAAACAAAGCAGGATCCTGTAGTTTGGGGAAGTCTTCTCTAACTCCCTAGCCAAGTTGGAAGCCACTATTTCAAGCCGCTGAGTCTTCAGGCACTGGGTTTCTTTGGTGTATGGTTGTTTCCTAAAGCTCCCTCAGTGCCTAGCATACATGGAAGGGAGGGAGGAGGGGCAGGAGGAAAGAAGAGAAATATGACAAATAATTCAGTCTCTCTCGGTTCAATCAAGACTCAGTATTCTGGGTTATGGTATCTGTTTTGGAGTCTAACTGTAAGGTATACTTTGGGATAAAACAAGTGTAAGAGAGTTCAGACAAAGAAGCGTCAAATGTCATCCAGAGAATTCCAGGTAACGACAGTCATGGAGGTGGGTTGTCACCAGATTCTCTGAGAATTGCAGATAGTCTCAGCAGACACTGACAGAAGTGGGTTAATTCCTTTCCAAATGACTTCCTTCCCAAAAGCTTCTTATGCAAGGTATGATGGAAGCAGGTGACTTCACCATAAAGATACTTGGCAACCACAGGCTGATGATGCAGGTGACCAATGTCAGCATCCATGGCAACAAGGAAAACTATGTTGACCTTCCAAACGAAGTGATTAAAACAATCCCTTATTCTCTGTGTCTACTCATCAGAAGATTGACTCCATTGAACTAGCTAGCATTCCTGAAAGCTAGAAAAGCTGAGAAACTGTGACAGTTAAGGGGACCCACAGGAGTCAGTCACCATAGCTCACTGTAACTTCATACCCTGGATGGGATCCTGGGTTAGAAAAAGAGCAAAAAAGCTCAGGAGAAAGGCATGTAGTTTAGTTGATGAACCACCATGGCTGTATTAGGTGTGGAAGAAGATGCTACATGTATGATATTAACCACAGGGTTAAACATGGAGTGGGTAAATGGGAACTCCATACTGTCTTTGCAGTTTTTCTGTGGGTCTAAAGTGTCTCAAAATCAAAATCCTATTTTAACCTGCCAGGTATGGTAGCTTATGCCCACCATCCCAGTTCTCATTGGCTGAGGTCAGAGGATTGCCCTCAAGGCCAACCTTGGCTACAAAGTGAGTTCAAGGCAATCCTGGGCTATAAGAAGAGGCTTTGTCTCAACTCCCAATCCACCAAAAAAAAAAAATCTACTTTAAGAAGCAATACTGAGGTGTTGCACTTTGGGGGATGGAAAACTATGAAATTGGCAGAATAATCAACTAAGATATCACTGGCTTTAAATGTCAGAAAGTGTGAGGGGCTGGTAGTGAAGCCCCTCAGCTGTAAGGAAGTAATCTCTTAAGGGAGGCCTAGTTCAAGGGTTAGTGCTTCAGGCACATTACTTTATGTCTTTGGGCCAAGACTCAAATTTTTGAGAAGAAATCTTTGCCAAGTTGTACAGGAATGCAGGCTCCCTTTTTGGAATGGAAATGAATGAACTGAACCCAAGGCTCTTTCTCATACACTGCCTTAGGTTCTTTTTCTCTTTTAATATTATAGACAACTTTTGAAATGATAAAAATAAGTCTGGCTCATGACTCTTAAAGCTATATTCAGTTGTCAGTAGTTGAGGGCAGGGGAAGGAAGACTGCTTTTCTGGAATTTTCTTTTGCAGAGGAAGGAGACACTGGAGTCTGTTAGGATCCTGCTTCCTCAAGACTGCATTAAGTCAGTGTGGGAATCTATGTCCCAGGAAAGGGCTGTTCCTTTCCCCCCATGCATTGTGAAATTTTCTTTGGTAAAACGTCATGTTGAACAAATCCTTTGCCTACTTTCTGCTAAGTGAACTCTTCATCAAGACTCTGGAGCAGGGACCCACTCAAGGTCTCCTAGATGTGATCATTGTCTCAGGAAAAGTCTTAGGAGAACCAAAGGAAATGTCACCCTGATTGACTATCAGCTTCAAGAAGCACCTCCCTAAGAGGGATCCCAGTCTCTGCATGATAATGAGGTTAGTTCACCCTTTTGTGTACCAGTGTTGCAACAATAGAGGGCCTTGCATTATGGATATTTGTGGATTTGGAGGGTTTGAAAATTCCATAAGGCATCTATGACAACTGACTCCTGATACCGCACAGTGTACTTCTCACCTATAGAAACTGAGAAGCTCTTTGGTCCCTGTCTTGGTTTGATCCAGGTGTCCCCCACAAACAAATGAATGTGTTCTGATTGATCGATCCTCAGCTGATGGCAGTTTGGATTTTACAACCTCGATGGAGCTGTGTTGTTGGGGGCGGGTTTATGGGGTTATAATCCAGCTTCCCCTTGCCAGTGTTTGGTACACCTTCTTGCCGCTGTTTGCAGTGTTATGGTGGAGGTGATGTCCACCCCTCTGCTCATGCCATCCTTTCCCTGCCAGGATGGAGTCTCCCCTTGAGACCATAAGCCAAATAAACCCTTTCCTCCACAAGTCGCTTTTGTTTGGGTTCTTTCTGCACAGCAACTAGAAAGCTGACTACAACACTCCCTGTGGTGGCTAAAATGTTAAACACCCCAAAAGACTCATGTGTTTTGAATGCTTAATCTCCAACTGGCAGCAGTCAGGAAGTTTGTGGAACCTTTATAAGACAAAGCCTTGCTGGAGGAAGTGGGTCACTGCACCTGACCTTGAGGTTTATTTATAGCCCTGCCCCCTGGCTATTCTTCCTCTACTTCCTGTCTGTCCAGGTGACTACAGCTTCCCACTCAGTCTGCCAAGTATTTCCACCATGATGAAATTTACCCACTAGCACTGTAAACCAATTAAACCCTTTTCCTTCTATAGGCTTCTGGCCAGGTGTTTTGGTCCAGCAAGAAGAAGGTAATTGATTCAGTCCCTGATTCTATGGAGATCATTATGTTAAATGAGATAAGCCAGCTATAAACAAAAAAACAACAGGTAATACGTGATCTCATTCGCTTGTGGAATATGTGAACACTGTTGTCAGAGAAATTAAAAGCAGAACAGGGCGAGGCACAAAGAGGCAGGCATGGGAAAAGTTAGAGAGGAACGAGAAGTTTGGTGTGCTGTCTGTCACCCAGTAGGTTGTCTGCAGGTGACAGTGATATACTAAGCATTTCTAAAAGGACAGAAGGAAGAGTCTGAGGACTTCAACCCTAAATAATTCAACTCATTTAGATGACAATAGCAAGTTTCCCAGGGATAATTTCACTTAGGGACATTTTTCCTAAATCATATTGACTCAAGCTCTTCTGTCCCTGAAACTGAAGACCTACAGGAGTTTATTTCCTTTCCACTTACGTCATCCTTTAGCGTTTCCCATCACGCTGCCATGTCTTTGCCACCGGGGCCAAGTTTCAGTTTGTAATCATGAATGCGAACGAGGCAGGAGGCCAAGGCTGCTTAAATTGTTCAACGAGCCTCACTGTAAATTTATATTGAACTCTTAATGGTGGGACCATTAAAAAATTGGAACTTCTGAAAGGTGATCTCATTTTAGATTTTTTTCCCCTCTTCTATATTCTGAGTTAAACCACATTATTTAAAAAAAAATCCTTAGTTAAGAAGTCTGGAAGTGTAATTGTCATCGAATTTACTTTAATGATTAAAAACAGGAAGGGGATGATCATTCATTCAGAAAATGGTTATTGGATGTGCTGTGCCCTCAGGCATTCTGCTAATCCTGAAGATGAATGAAATTGGCTCCTATCCTGGATGTTCTGTTGGTAGAAGAAAAACAAAACCCTATAGTGCCTTATACTCAATATGAAGCTGCACGACAAATTACCTAAACCGTCAATGCAGTAAAACAACAAATATTTATGATCTCCCCCAGAGTCTGAGCACCAGAGCTCAAGGTGGCGCAGGTGGTGCCAGCTCCTGCTTGACAGGTCATTGTCAAGTCACTGATAGTACAAATCTGAACATACCACAGGACAAGAAGATGGGCTTGCAAAGTCCCTCACATGGCTGTCAGCTGGAGGCCACACTTCCTGTCCACAGGGCCACTGACAACATGGCATTTGGCCTCCCCTAAAGTGAGCAGCATTGGAGTAAAAACAGAGATGTGTCCTTTATGATCCCATCACACAAGCCACAATTCAGTACCTCTTTGATATCACTCTGCTCATAGAAACCAACTCTGGATCAATGTTAGAGCAGCTTCTGCAAAGGCATGCATATCAAGAGGGGGCCTGGCCAGGGGAAACCACATCTACCTTCTAAATACCAACCAGCTTCAGGTCCAGCATAAGCAATGAAGAGGCATGATCTGAAATATCCAGATCTTAGCTAACATGATGGGTGGGCAGTACAATTTCAAGCAGGATGCGGAATATGGACCAGCCCCAAGGACAGCAGATTCCTGCAGGTGCAGTGGTCAGTCATCCACATCAACTGTAGCCAAGCAATTTCTCTTCATGCATATCTACATTTAATGTAGGGTTTTTCCCTAAGGTTATCTGAGAGGAATTTTTTGGTCATCAAATTTGCAAAATTATTTCTGCTTTGTAGGAGTAGCATCTTCCCAGAATGGTTTTCTTGTTAATAATGGGAGTGTAGCATATGGAGTCTATAAGATAGCATTTATTCAATCTAAGCAAGTGTACCAGGACACCAGATATATATATATATATATATATATATATATATATATATATATATATATATATATATTTGCCTATTGCCCTCATCCCTTCTGTAATTCAAATATATAAAGATGATGAAGCAGATCTGATGTTCACATCCTTTTTCTTGTGATTATCAATGGAGAAAGCTCTAATACCAAAAGCAGCTTGTCTACCTGGGTCTCCCCCTGCTGTAACCTGCTGAAAAACTTTGAAAGTATAAAAATAAGGTGAGCTGGAGAATGAGGAAGAACCAATTACATTGGTATTACTTTTTAGTACTATACTTATACCCAAACTGACTTCCACTCCTTGCCTACTATAGGGCCAAGTCTGAACTCCACAGGCATACTTATGAACTCATATTCACAAGAACATATACACACATATGCATAAAAGCATATTCCTTCCTAGAAAGTGATTTTCAGCATGACTTTGTAAATAAATCTTATAATGTGTTTATGAGGGTGGGAAGACCTCTGACTCCAAAGTATTGATCATGAATAGCTCTTGTTTGAGAAATTAAAGTGATGGTTTCACAGGTCACCTTTTCCAAGATCTGATTTTCCTGGTCATGATGTTCTCTGTCAGACAGACTAAACTGTTGATGTTACTTTTTTTTTTAAGTTTTTCAAGGTAGGGTCTCGCTCTAGTCCAGGCTGACCTGGAATTCACTATGTAGTCTCAGGGTGGCCTTGAACTCACAGCAATCCTCCTACCTCTGCCTCCGGAGTGCTGGGATTAAAGGTTGATGTTACTTTTACTGACAAGCAACATGACTGCCAATTAACGGTGGGGTAAAAAGAAGCACTTATTTCCCCCTATTGTAAGAAGCTGAGAGAGAAGTACTTCACGAACCCTTCCACCCTGTCAGAGTTGAGAGTCTGGATTGATGATTCTTTCACTCTTGTTGGTCACGAAGCCTGACCTGGATCCAGACTATGCATTTCTGTGGACAGTGTCCCAAGAGGATCTCTCTCCCCTGCCAAGCATGGGCGTGCCAAGAGGATGCAATTATCAATAAGATCAGCCACAATTCATTTTTTTAGTGTCCAGTGTTTCCTTACATTAAATTCTCTTCTTTATTTCTTATTACCCTTGACAAGATTCAAACTATCTTCTGTTCTCTGAAAAATGGGTTCCATGTTTTTTTTAATTTTACACCACACTGTCCTTATAAAGCTCCTTTGCAAATCACTATTCATTACTAACATTTATCTAAACTTCTCTTTTTAAAAAAATATTTTATCTATTTGAGAGTGTGATGTAGAGAGAAAGATACAGGCAGAGAGAGTGAATACAGACACACCAGGGCCTCCTACCACTGCAAACAAATTCCCGACACATGTGCCACTTTGTGCTTCTAGCTTTACCTGGGTACTGGGGACTCAATCCCTGGCTGTCAGGCTTTCAGGCTTGGCACGCAGACAAATAAGCAAGCAGGCATCTTTAACCACTAAACCGTCTCTCCAGCCTCCAACTTCTCTTTAATCTTTAGTCCTTCAAGTTGAAGAAATTCCATTTTCCTTTGTATTTCTTTTCAAAATACACATTCATTCATTCATTCATTCATTCAAGAGAGACAGAGAGAAAGAATATGCCAGGGCCACTCTCTGCAAAAAAACTGGCACATGCACCAATTTGTGTGTCTGGCCTTACATGGGTTCTGGAGAATTGAATCCAGACTGTCAAGTATGCAAACAAGTGCCTTTAACCACTGATCCATCCCTCCAACCCTTGTATTTCTATGTTAGACTATGACTGAACTTTTGTATAAAAACATTGTGTGGGATGACTTTTGTCCACATTCTATTAGATCAATATAATATCCAAATATGATCAGGATTACTTTCAGGTGGAAAATGGGCAAAGGAGTGAACCCAATGCTGGGTTCAGGGTCTGAATGAATTGGAGGGTAATGAGAATTCTCCAAAATAGTGTTAAATACAGAATATTCTATTTGTGTATGGTAGCACACGTGCCTGTGATTTAACACTCTGTTGGCCGAGCCAGGAAGATTGGGAGTTCAAGGTCAAATTGGGCTACATAGTGAGTTCCAGGCTAGCATGGGCTACATATCAAGATCTAGTCTCCGAAAACAAATGAACAAACAATCAAAAATGAACATAAATAGTTATGCTTGTTCATCACTTATGTAAAGACCAAAATGGACTCAGGCATGTCCAGCCTACAGCCCACGGGGCACAGGCAGCATCATGCAGCTAAGGAGAACTACCAGGATAGTCCACCATGAAGACACAACTTACTTCAAGTATTATGAGAATTTTTTTTTTTTTTGCATTTTTGTAACTCTGTTGTGAAGTTCACGAGCATGAACTGTATAGCTGCCAAGTTCATTCGCATCCCGGTGAGATCTTAGGATCCCCTTCCTGACCACACTCCCCACTGTCAACAGATGGCCTCCAAGTTTGCATTTGACCTGTTACTCAGCAGAGGAAAGAAGACTCGAGCAGATTTCATGTTGATATCTTTTCTCTTACAAAAGGTGCAAGACTCACTCTTGCTCATGGCTTTGAGCAGCAGCTGAATGCTGTGTCCCACTTGGCTGCTAAGCAGAGAGAGCAGCTGCGGTGGGTGCAGGAGGCAGGAAGGAGCAGAGTTGGTCTGGCCATTCACTGGGAGACGGTCATTATGCTCCCAAGTCTAGAGCCTTCCTCCTCCACAATGCTTTATGTTTTCAATGTATTGTGTTTGTTGTTGTTTATTGGCTTTGCAGTTTGGGAGATCAAACTCAGGGCATCATGCCGGCTAGGTAAGCTCTCTACTACGGAGCTATACCCCCAGTCCTATTTTTTTTTTCAAATTTCTACTCATGAAAAGCAATGTGGGATTGTGAAGAACACTTGGTCCAGGAGCCCATCCGGTCCTGCTTTGCCAGAGATCCAGAAAAGGCACTTTATGCCCGGATGTTCATGTTCACCTTGGTAAACTGAGGCTGTCAGATTCCTCAAACCCAATCAAGCATTCACTCTCTGACTTTGTAAGTTCCCTCAAGGGACAGCGTTTGGAAATCCAAAATGTGCAGAGATGTTGGAGGCAGTGTTAGTTGCCTATCACCCTTACCAAACACCGATGTAAACAAGTGCTCAGGAGGGAAGGTTCATTTTGTCTCCTGCTTTTGTAGGCTTCTTCTCATGCTTACTTGGCCTTGGCCATGTTGATTCAGGCCTGTGGCCCTTGTCTCCAAACCATGACAGTCACTATGTGAGTCTTCTTGTGAGTGATGATCTTTCAACTTAGATATTTCAGGCCACTGACTAGCCTCTGGCTGACTTGAATGACTAAGTAATTGGACTGGAATATGGTGATATTGGTACCAAGTATGTGTACACTGGTACGAGAGAGCCAGCTTCCTGTCACTTTGCAGGTTGGAGTATTCATTCAGGCATTCTTTTACTGTTACATTAAGATTTGAATTACATGTGGCTTTATTTATGTATATCATATATGTGTTTCTGTGAGTTCTCAAAACATCTATTAACTCCATGAGGGTAACAGATATTATTTTTTAAAAAAGTATTTTATTTGTTTATTTGCAATCAGAGAGAGAGAGAGAGAGAGAGAGAGAGAGAGAGAGAGAGAGAGAGAGAGAGAGAGAGAGAAGACAGACAAAAATGAGTGTGCCAGGGCCTCCAACCACTGAAAATTAACTCCGGTGCATGAGCCACCGGGAATCGAACCTGTGTTCATTAGGCTTTTCAGGCAAACACCTTAACCACTGAGCAATCTTTCTAACCCATAAATATTATTTTTTAATCATTTTAGTGTTAATCTCACATTTCTTAGTCCAGACCAAAGCACACATTAAAACATATACATTAAAAATCAAATTACTATTAGATGTATTTGCTTTAGTGTATATTAGCTATGTGTGCAAGGTATGTGTGTGTTTGCATGTACATATGCACATGGGTGCATTGTGTGTGTGAGGGGTGCACGTGTATTGGTGTGTGAATGGGGGCCAGAGTTCAATATTGGCTGTCTTCCTCTATTTCCCCTTACCCTGTTCCATGAGACAGGCTCTCTCACTAAACTCACAGCTTGCCTTGTTAGCGAGATTATGTAGCCAGCAAGTTCAGAGGCTCTTTTTGTCTCCACTTCCCCATAGCTGGGATCACAGGTGCGGGACACCATGCCCAGCTTTTATGTAGATACTGGGGATCCACACTCAGGTTCTTGTGTTTGAGTTTCAAGTACTTTATCCACCAAGCTATGTCCCCAGTCCTGTATTCACTTTTTTCTGTATTATTTCCACTTCTGAGATCAAATCCATTCTGACTTACACTGTTCATAATTGCACTTTTGCCCCTATATAAAACATCCAGAAGGAAATATGGTGGAGGACTTCATCTTCGCGGTGCACTCCTGGACCATGCGCATCCCCTTGACAGAACTCTGAACAGCACTTCTCCTTTACAGACATGAGAAACAGCACAGCAGCTATTGTCCACTCCTCTGCTGGCTGACCTCTGAGGGGAAAGCGAACCTCACAGTCCCATGGTACCACGTTGATCGTACCATTCCTCCACTCCCACTGCTCTGATCTGGGCTTGCCATGTGCTGTGCCTGTCTCAAGCCAAACCTGCAAAACATTAGGATTTGTTACCATGCAGATAGCACCAACTTGACTGCAGCTGACAGGCAGGTTTTAAATAGAACATGCCATTCCTTGAGTGCTTTCCATCTCTGTGTGTCTCCCCTCTTTCCCACACTTCACCAGAACATTGAAGGGGCTTGCCATAAAGCTTTCCTCCCCACTTCCAGCCCCTTACATGAATGAGCTGCTAAAAATTCTATGTTGGAAATGAACAAAACCATTAACAGTGGTTTCTAAACTAGGCAGTTCTCCTAAACATGTGGACTGGATTTGTTTTTATTACAACACTGTCTTTTCTTTCCTTCTTCAGTCTGCTGTCTTGATATGAATGCTGAAACTAGCTTTTGTTTCTTTCTTTCTTTCTTTTTTTTTCTTCTCCTACTCTGGACAACATTCCTGTGTAGTTCAGAAGGTTGTTTGAAATTCAAGCCAGGCCAACTATGCTCTAACCCTGTGATGTCTGAAATACCAACCATATTAACACTCCCCTCCCAGCCCTGGTCACTTTGCTGAAAAAGCACGTGATGGTCGCGTCCCACCCTCCAGTCTGCTCACATGTGTGTCTCTCCTTCTGCTCATCACGCTCCCACTGCCTAGAGAGGCTGCAGGTGCCCATTAGTAACTTTATAATGCCCAGGCCACATTAAGGGTGTTAATTTTGTGTTTTAAATGATGTTTTGGGTCAGTGTGCACTTGTAATGAAAATACAGAGTGACTATACAAAAAAGGTTGTCCCTCTGATGGTTCAATTTTGCCAGCTTTTGTCATGCTACAGATGTTTGAATTCTAAAGATTTTTAAAATAAAAATGGTCTCGTTAATGTTCGACTTTTCATTCAGGAGAAGGTGGGTCTTCCTGTTTCTGTCGTCAGGCATTTAGCTGCATATGTTGGAACATCATCTTAGACCATCAAGTGCGAAGCGACATTTTCCAGTGTTATCTCTTTGCTCGCAGGAATCCAAGGTGGACCTAGAGGAGAATTGGCCAGTGATAGAAACTGAAATTGCAATAAAAGGAGGGATGGCCAAATTATGTAAAATCAGAGCACATGAATAATTCAGGGCTCGCTTGTGTGTGATTTTTATTTTTATTGTTAAATAATACTCGCATTTCCATGAACTAATAACACAGAGACTAACCAACTGGTAAGCTCATTGTTGGGAAGCTAAGGTGGCAGGGAAAAGGGAGGAAGAAAGGAAACTCGGGCCAAGTCGTCATGTTTTAAAATGGCACATGCTCAGTGACACATGGTTGTCATCACCTGTGTCCTAATTTTTCAGCTTCCTTAGGAAGCCCTGAGGAATTTATGGACGCATCTTTGGGTTTTGGCCATCTGAATTAAGTGCAAACTCTATGAGCTCTCTTCTCTATGGAACCACAGAATGTGACGCCCTGGCCTTCTATATTCTTGTGCATTCTAGAAAAAGTGTGTGGATTCCTGTGTCTACAGGAGTAACATGTATTATTTCTCTTGTGTTGCTGATGATCCGTAACTGAGGTGTAAGTGACTTTGAAAGAATGAAGGCTTCTACAAGGAATTTATTTTAAACCCAAGGAAAATTTTTCCTAACTACAAAAGAGAAAAAGCAGACAATAGTTATAATGGTTAAGTTTTGTTGTCAACTTGACCTTTCAAGTAATCTTGGGTGGGTCTCTGAGGATGTTCACAGGAAGGCAGCCTCTCAGTAGGGGGCAGGATGGAAGAAAGCTCAAAGGAGCTAGAAGTAAACATCCTGTCCTGTGTGGGCAGTGCAGGAAGGAAATTCCAGAGACTCAGAAAGCCATTAAGTCTGTAGATAGAATTGTAAGGCCCCACCCTAGGGCTATATAAAGGTGAAAGAATTCTCTCCTTACACCCCTGCCTGTTCCCTCTTCTCTGTGTGTGGTGTAGGTGATGGGTTTTTCTCTCTCTGCTTGGACCTGTGAAAGGGGAGCAGCCTCTTTTATTCATTCTAGAACTTCCCCTGTATCTATAGCTACAAATAAATCCTTTCCTCCCCCAAACTGTGCCTGGTTTGAAGATTCATTCCAGCGGCGTATGGCTGACTATGACAACAGTTAATGCTAGCATATTTCACAGTTTAGAAGATAAGGGAAAATGAGTGAAAAAGCTGTAAATATGGGAGACAAGAGTTCTCGGGGAAATATTATAAAGTGGTGTAAACTTTTTCCTTTTAGAACAAATGAAGAAATGTGACTTTTAGATTGTTTTGTTTTGGGTGCTAGGGATTGAACTCAGAGCTTCACACACACTAAGCCAATGTTCTACCACTGGGCTACACTATCCAGCTCCACAAATACTGCTTTTAATGGCCTTACTTAATTGACTAACATTGTAATTAGCTTATAAGAACTCTATTATGGAAGAGATCAAGAACCAAGAGCAAAAGGCACCTTGCAAAGTAATTGTGGGTCCTCTAACTGATGATGGAACCATGGGAAATTATAAAAGAATACAAGTAAATATGATTTTTGGAACCACCACTATATTATTTTAATTCTAATTCTCTGAGAATAATGTATTTCATTATAGAATCCAGTGGTGTGTAGAATGTCTTGACTGAATATTAGCTAAAAAGCACCTGAAGACTTGGTGCAAATCTTAAAATAAGAGTCCTTTGGGGACAATCTTGAGGGCTTCCCCCCCAGTATAGTTAGAATCACACAGCAATGTTTAGGGTTAGAATCTTGTTAGATGCTGTGCCAATGAGGACAGGAGTAGATTGACTGAGGAGGCAGAGCTGAGAGACTATACATGTCAATCATTTTACATGAGAAGTTGCACTTAGAAACATACAACAAAAACATAAACGTAGGATCAGCAAGTGTGATGTCCTAAGAGATAACATAATCCAAGCTGTTTTGATTTTTGAAAATTAGGGATGAGCATATTGGTCAACTTCCAAGGAAGTTTGAATCACTAAGTATGTTAATATTAGTCATGGTCTAGCTCACAAAGTAATAGAGCTGCAAGCATCCTGGTCTAAGTGGAGGTTAGAATCAACCTGATTTGACAGACACCCTCTGCAGAACCCTGCTGGCTACACTGTTGAAAGCAATGCACTTTGGAACCACTCAGGATATACTTGAGACAAAGGATACCACAAATCAAAAAAAAAATTCAAGTTCTCAACCAGTAGATATGCCCAAACCACCTGAAGTGTTGCCAGATGACAAGACCACCTTCTCCCCCTCACACTGTGCCCAGGAGTTTCTAACATGCTCAGGGACTATTACTAAAGGAAAAGGGAAGTTGGAGTTATGTCATGAATGCTTCATCTCTCTGACACTATACATGAGATTACTTATATGAACAAGGGCCATCCAGGTAAGAGATTTTATTTTTAAGGCAGACAAAATAGTTCCTCAAATTTCTCACTGGCTCAAAAGACTGAATACCTTGAATACCTGCTCAAGCTGACAAGGGACACTGTATATCTTTTTCACTCACACACGTCCCATCTCTCTCTGGCATGCTTATTTGTAAGGGAGGAAACAATTTCTGTGAAACTGGGTTTGCTAGGACCCCATCGTTTGCTAAAAGGAGATTTCAAATTCACCCTGGGGTTTCTTTAATGACAATCATTAAATCTATTCTGAACTATTGACAGAATGTTATAGAACCCTTGAGAGCAGAACTTGTATTCTTTTAAATAAAGAACAAGTTAATTAGAGGCTCCTTCTAATGAAAATGATCTAATTCTGCTGCTAAGTGCTAACTTTTAAAAAAAGAAGCTGAAGAAAGTTTGCAAAAATGCACATTGATTCACATAAATCAATGTTAGAACATGATTGAGGCTCCAATTCCCCCGAGTTTCTGAAATGCCCTCTATCTTCCCTGTGCAATAGCAGAAAATGTTTGCCTGCATTTTGATAACCAACATGGAAATTAGATATTAATATATACAGGGAAAGACAGAGACGGAGAGAAAGTACTTAACATCCCAAGAAGGCAGGAATCATGCCATTACTCACAAGTGGCAATGCCTTCAGTGGCTTACTCAGTCATCCTGTAGATCTGTCACTGGGACCAAGAATGGGAGGGATTTAAAGGGCAGATCCATGATCCTTATTATCCTTAAGTGCTTGCGTATTTTACCCGAAAAGCCAGGCCTTTGTAACATGTCCATAGCTATACACAACCTTGCATATAACAGACAGAAATATGGAATTGCTTTCTTTTCTTTAAGCATAAGAACTAGTATCACATAAATATTTTGCAACTGGAGAGCTAGCTTTTTCAAAGCTGTTAGTTGATTGTCTACATTTTTTTCCCTTTGTTAGCCAAGGTCTCAGCAATGCCTGGTGACCTCAAGTAAGACTCACGACCTTCATAATTTTCAATCAGAGGCTTGTCACCTTGAAAATCGCCAGCATTTGCACACGGCATGTTTGTATGTCTCTGTACCACAGTGCACGACATAAATATGCATCTGGATAGTCTGGCTCCTACTGTGTAGGTTACCAGTTCCTAGGAATTGTCTAGAAATGAGCTAAAGACTTAGATGTTCCATGACTTTGTGATCTTGTCTTATCTGGTTACATGCTTGGCTTTACCAGGTTACCACGCAAGGAGACCCAACCGAAGAGGGGCATACTTTTACATGGAAAGGTGGTCTCTTCTGCCTTAGGGCACCAGGGGTGGTATGTATGTTGGCTCTTACTTGCTTTCATTTGTCTACTAAGATATGAGCTCTTTTGAATGCTGACAAAATGTTTGGGTTAACAGTTGGAATACAAATATCATCTGCTAAAAATGATGACTGGCCTGTTGATGGAGTCCTCTCAACTTCTGCTCTAGTGGTGGTGAAATCCATTATTAATATTGAGAAATAAATAGGCTATTTTGAGAAGATTTCAAAGAAGGTATTTATTATCTGATATTTTTCTTTGCTGCTTTTGAAATAAGAGTGAGATATATTTACCAGATTTCTCTATGCTCTTATATAGTCTCACTTTGCAGCAAAAATTGAGGCAAGAGGCCAAGAGTTGATTCATTTTTATGTTTATTTTTTGAGAATGTCTCTCCAATGATGAGCAAAATGTCACATAGTAGGGGCTTAATGAATAAATAAATATACCATGCAGATAACAGACAAGATTGCAGCATTCGATTTCCATCCAAACATTTATTTTCCACAAACCAGGCATTATATCTCTTGTTTGCTTTTGGTGAGACAGTGACCTTGCTCATCAATTTTATTTTAGGGTTAAAATGTCAGTGCTTAGTTAACAGTATTAGACTGAAGTGTAAAACTGATCACTTATAAATTAACTGCATAGTTAAATTTTGGGCTGAAAGAGAAGGCCATGGGACCTACATGTGTCATTGCTGAGGGAATGCTCTTCTTAGTCATGAAAATATCTAGTTTTGCCTTTTCCAATCTGTGCCAGAGCCAAAGTGTAGAGAGGGCATTGGTGCATGTGAAGGCATTTGGGTCTGAGAGCTTGCCTCTAATCTCTTCACCTAGTGACTAAGCAGCTGTGGGACTCTGGAAGTCCCTTCGTCCTTTGCGACTATGTTTTCTCTCCCAGACAATTCCACTGACACTATGTTATAAAGGAAATATACATGAGCACAGAATAATCAGGAAACAAAGGCATAAGGAGACCATACCTCCTTCCACGCTAGAGCTCTCCTTGGGAAATGAAGATAATAATAATCACAAACCCACAGTTCACATGGGACAATTGAATAAATAACATGGGAATGGCACCTGACTTAGTTTTGAGTGCATATGGGCAGTGACTAGCTCTAAGTCTATATCCAAAGACTTAGGACACCATATGTAGTCATTCTTCTCCAGCTATCGCTGACTCAGCCTAAGAAATGTCCAGGCATTCCCAGGGTCCTGGTTACTTCTGTCAGGTAAGGGAAATTGCTGGCTTCTCCATTTCAAACCTTATACATGAAGCTTTATCAGTTTTGGAACTGTAGGTGCTTTTGTGAAAACAGCTTTGTTGTTTTTAAATTATGATTGTTAAGTTTGGAATCTATAGTATGAGTGACAGGTCATATGATATTTTTATAGAAATTAAAACTGTCAAGTTGCATTAAGGTTTAATCACTGCCAAGAATAGATGAGCCATGCTTTCCTTGAATGATCCCTCTTTTAAGACATTGTATATTTTTTCTAAAGAGCTGAACCCTAGGAAGTGTATATGATGATCCCAAAGTATATGAGCCATGCTTCCTTTGAACAATCCTTCTTTTAATACATTATATGTTTTTCTATAGAGCCGAGCCCCAGGAAATGTACATACTATTCCCCTTTGATTCATGTGATGAACAGATTCCCTAATAAGTTTATGTAGAAGAAGATAAGACAGAAGAAACAGGGGTGGGTATTGCATTAGATGTGTGCAGTACCGTGGGTGCTGTTTGCTTTACACATCATATCTCACTTGATTTATTATTGCAAGTATATGCATGTGGAGAGTGTAGTATTTGTATATGTATTTATGCATATTTCTATATATCTGGGCACATTTGTGTGGAGGGGTGTGGGTGCACTGTGCATGTGTGTATGTGTGTGCATGTGTGTGCGAGTGCTCACGTGTAGGCCAGGGGAAAACCCTGACTGGTGTTTCTCAAGAATTCCATCCACCTTGTATTGAGACAGGTTTGGACTCTCATTGGGCTGGAGCTCACCAATCATGTCACACTAGCTGACCCCCAAGTGCCAGGGATCTGACTGTTCCTGACTCCCCAATACTGGAATTACTGATATGTGCCACCAAGTCTAACATTTTACATGAGTTTTGAGGATTGAACTTTGGTCTTCATGCTCACGAGGCAAGCACCTTACCAACTGTGCTTTCTTCCCAGCCCCCCTCCACTGTCTAATTACCATTAACTTAGTGCTCTGTCATCATATTGGTTGTGTTGATCACGACTGGGAGGGAGAGGAGCTAATTGTTCAAGGTCGTCTGCCAAATACCAAATCCCAACCCTGACCTTTTATTGTATCCTTCAAATATCTGTCTCTACAAATTGAGCTTCCACTCTTTGCTAATACTCTATTGTCAGGGGGAAGTGTTTAAGAACTTTAAATATACTACAGTTAAAAAATACAAGAATGGGGGCTGGAAAGATGACTCAGTAGTTAAAGGTACTTGTTTGCAAAGCCTGATAACCCCAGGTTCAATTCCACAGCACACATGTAAAGTCAGATGCACAAAGTGGTGCATATATCTGGAGACCCTTTGCATAATCAGGAGGCCTTGGAATGCCTATTCTCTCTCTCCTTTCCTTCATACCCCCTTCTCAAATAAGTAAGTTAATTATATATTTTTATTTAAATATTATACTACAAGAAGTACTTTCTCAAACAGTGACATCTTTCTCAAAATAAACTTACTCAACACATTGCTTTAGTAGGAGTTAATGTTTGTATAGTACAAAGTTAAGCATCCCATAATAGCAGATACAAGCCAAAAAAAATCCGATGATCACCAAGGAAGGTATTTCTTTTACAATTCTAGTTTGTGTTCTCCGTTGTTTGGGGGTGGTGTGAAGAGTGGAGTGGATGGATAGACTCACAGACAAACATGGCTGCCTCCCTGAACCCCTCTTAGGAGCTCCTACCACTGAAAAGTTTCTGTCAAGCACTAGGATTCTCTCTCAACTCCCGTGCTCATTGGATGTCAGTAATGATTCTCAGTCTCAACATTAAGAAGTTAGGCATTTCTTCTGTATGGGTTTAATCCCAGCTCGATGTTCTTCAAGGCACAGGAAGATTTATTTTTATCTAGGTGGTAGCTACAGCCAGAGACAAGGGCTATAGAGACCTAAGAACTTCTGAGTCACTTTTCCATCAGGATCTGCTTCAGGTCACTGGGATGTGACTTCCAGACTCTGCAGTGTTTTAAGGAAGGTTATTAGAGATGGGGACCCTACTGTCCGAAGACCCAGGGAACTACTGACTGATAACCAGAGGCTGACGCAATAGTATTGGGCACTACACTAGGCTACTGAAGTTCACTCCACAGCTGCAGAAAGTGAGTCTCCAGTTGATCCCCTCCACAGGAGTGACCCCCGTGTCTAAGAAAGATCCTGTCACAGGGCACAAAGACTGCACACAAGTACAAAGGACTAGGTCCTTTGTCTCAAATAATGGCAACTCTGAAGGATCATTTGAGCTTTGGGGCTCCTGCTGGGATCCACTGTGTTGAACTTGAACTCCTCCATCTGCCTGTTTCTATGTCCCTCATCACTCATTTCTTTGGAGGATGGGCAGTGGCTCCCTTCACACAAATCTCAGAAGGTGTTTCCTCAGAAACCAGCCTGTGACAGTTTTCGATAGGCTTCTGTTTGGTGAGTTTGAAACTTTCCACCAATCAGAGACCAGATCCCCTACATGGCTCCTAGATATTGAGTCATTAGTTAATCTCGGCGTGCTGTTTTCCAATAATTAATGTGGAGTGACAAGTACCTGGAGGTAGAGGCAGCCATTGTTAGCATTTGAGGCAGTCAGCACTGCTGCGTTTGACTGCTGATAACTACCCTGGCTGAATTCATATGTCAGCAGGAGCAGGGATGAGATAATGGTATTAATAGAGAGTCCATGTCCCTTGAAGAATAGGAAATGCCTAATTACAAGTGGGATGGGGAATAAAATATGAAGGATTTGTAATAAGACTATTGCATTGTTAAAGACAAGATTCCCACTTTAAAGGTTACGAAACCGTGTCTCCACCGTGATGGAATCAGGATGTAATTCAGTCAATGCTGGAATCAACATTTAGAACCATATTTGACTCTAGAGCTGCTGTTTTGTCTTTTCGATTTCTCTGCATTTGTCTGTTTGAATATATGTATGCGTGTGTGTTAGTGTGCATGCATTGTGTGTAGGTGTGTCTGTATGTGTGTGTACTGCACATGTGTATGGGTGCATGTCTGCCACAGCCAGGTTGGGAGGTCAGAGGACAGACAGTCTTAGGGTATTGGTCCTCACCTACAACCTTAAGACAGGCTCTTCTTATTTGGGATATTTTGCCACTGCCCTGGCTAGGAAGGACATACTAGCTGCCTTCCATGATTTTTTTTTCTTTTTAATTTTTCAAGAGAAGGTCTCGCTCTAGCCCAGGCTGACCTGAAATTTGCTATGTAGTCTCAAGGTGGCCTCAAACTCACAGGGATCCTCCTACGTTAAAGGCATGTGCCACTAAACCCAGCCCCCTGCAAGATTATCGATTTGTTGGCTCTGCCTCCCAAGCCATAGGTATGTTGGGATTACAGACCCATGCACAACTTTACAGCCAGTTTTACATGGGTGTAAAGGATCTAGGTTGGCAGGTTTGCTGAGAAAGTCTCTTCTACCACTTAGGCATATCCAAAGCCCCATGTTCTTTATCAGAGCTTCTGGATGATTCCTATCAATTATTTTCAGTGATCATATAATGCATAAAAAAAACCAAAAACCTCCCTGACAAGATGGTTGAACCCTAACCTAACACTGGATGTTACATTGGAGGTCCTACCTATCTGCAGGGCTCGCCTAAACTCTCAGGAAAATAATCTTCACATTGGACTGACTTATGGCTTGAGTGCCAGGCTCCCACTGGGCAAGGGCATGAGTTGCTGGGCAGGTTTTAGCTTTATCTCTGCAAGCTGGTGGACTTAAATCATGGCTCCTCACTGCTGGAGGAGGTGATCTGCAGGGCGTTACATTCTACTACCTCATAATGTACAATGCGTTTTATTTATGTTAGTCATCTTTTACCCAGAACTGTCACAAAGCACATCAACACTGATTACAGTCCGAATAGGCAGGCTTCACTTGTGAAATACACCCCTGGCTGTAGATCATAGCGGCGGTGCCTGGCTGGGAGGAGACCATAGACTCAAAGCCATGAGAGGTTCACTTCAGAAGGGGCAGAGATGACGGGGAGTGGAGACTAAGCCTCCAGTTAAAGCTGTCGTTCTTTGTCTGATGACTTCTGGAGCCTTCATTCATCTTCTTAGAATATGTTCTCCCCTATTATTGGTTTAGACTGGTGTATAAGTCCCCCTCCCCTCTCCCCTCTGGTATCATTAGTGGTTTATTTATTTATTTATTTTGGTTTTTCGAGGTAGGGTCTCGCTCTAGCCCAGGCTGGCCTGGAATTCTCTATGTAGTCTCAGGGTGGCCTTGAACTCATGGCGATCCTCTTACCTCTGCCTCTCGAGTGCTGGTATTACAAGCATGTGCCACCACGCCCGGCTTCATTAGTGGTTTAGATTGGTGTGTATGGGGGGGAAATGTGTTCTTTTCAACTGATGCCAATGTTCATAATTCCTTCCATTCAGCCCTCAGCTACCATCACGACCTCATTGCTGTCTCCTTTGACAATATCCGGATTTTCAGGTCCTGTGATTTTTTTTCACCACCTTTGCTACCTTGTTCTGGAAGTCATGAACTATTCCTTCACCTCCTCTATCCTAAAGAATATCTTACTGCCAATGTATTGGAAGGCTTTCTCTCAGGGCAATCTTTACCATTCTATCAGATCCTTGAATGCATCCTGTTCAGGATGGTTTGGTTGTAAACTAACCTTGGCTTTTAGAAATCATTATTCAGCATTTATTTGCTCTGTAATAAACCATAATAATAGGAGCAGGGCTAAAGTTCCACATGATGAATAAGGCTCTGTCCAAACCCTCCAGAGTCTGAAGTCCATGGAGCGACAGGCAGTTATAACAGACTGTGTTAAGTGCCGGAGGAGGGCTAGCTAAGCTTGAAGTTCTTGGGGTAACCTGAGGTGTACCTCAGTCAGCCTTTGGGGGCTAGGAATGGTCCCAAATGACAGCAGGCAGGAAAAGTCAGATCAAAATTGTGTTGGGGGGGAGAGAGGGGAGTAGATGTCACATTCTTCAAAAGACAGAGCATCAGTAGAGAACTGTAAGTTATTGACTGAAACTGTTGAGGGTGGTTATTAGCAAGGTTGGAGCGAAGGGAGTGGTGACATCAATGAGAAGAGAGTCTAGATGTAGCTTAGGCCATGACAAAGAGGACCTTTTAGGACATGTTAAGTGATACCCTTAATCTAAAGAGTAACTGGGAGCTGTGTGGGGTTTACACAGAGAACCCACAAAGAGAGAGAGAGAGCACTCCCTGTTTTATAATGACCAGGCTGGCTTTGCCAGTCCTTAGTGAGAAGCAGCTGTCAGTCTCAAAGAAGGTGGTGGGAATGGGGAATGAGAGAGTTGAAACTCTGGGAATAATATTCAAAAAGAAAAGTGTGCTTTCTTCTCTGTTCATGAGAGGCTCCATGGTGTCTGTTTGAGTGAGTGGGAATGCAGTCCTGTAGCTCACTGGTGTGGAGAAGGCAGGGAGAGAAGCATTATGGGGGAGATAATAGCTGACATGGAGTGGCTTATTAGATGGTCAAGGCATGTTTCCCATCAGGCCACAGGCCATATGGTCACAGACCTCCAGAGGGTGACACAGATAACTAATGGAGGAGTCCACACATCCCCCCCCCCCAGAGAATTTGGGAAGACGGAAGAGAACCCAGCAGCATTGGTGGTACCCACATAAAAGAACAGCAACTCATCAATACAGGAGCTCATGTATGTCCACTTATTTATTATAGTACAGATAACTCTTGCCAACACCAATAGAACACTACCTTGTTTCCATATTCCTTTTCAGATCCTGTTCAGACAGTCCCAGTTTTCAACACTTGAACCAGAGTGTGGATTTAATGATGCATTAGAGTCCCTTTCATTAATATAGTACAGGCATTTTTCATGTGACTTCAGAGACTTCCCTGGGCACCAATGGCTTTGTAGCATGATCGGGCATTTGGTGCTGGGTTTGTGTGTGATGGTGTGTGTGTGTGGGGGGGTTCAGATATGGAGGGTGGAGCCATGGAGATGTTCATCTAGGGCTGTGGTCACAGTGCACCGTGACTGGTGCACAGGGACACTGAAGGGTTTTGAGTGGCTTTTGCAGTTCCTAACCTGCAGCCACACTGTCATGGAGCACCAAGTGCTCATATCTGTGACACAGCTGTATTTCAACAAGAGAGGAACCGAGGGCCCCGCGCTAATTTGTGATGTAGGTTCAAGAGGAACCAAGAGTTTTTGCTCTGGCTTCCCTACACACAGTTAGTTCCAAAACACAAAGAAATTAGCAGGATATTTATTTGCAACTTACCTGTGTGTTCTCACCTCTGAGAGTAAATTCCGACCAATCTTTTCAAAACAGCATAGCATTCAATGCACTGATCCTAATGTCAGAAAAAAAAAATCTGTGCCTTTCTGTTTAGCTTTCTCACTCTTCAGCTGGGTGACACAGTCTGAATGTCTTCATTTTTAAATGGTGGCTAAATATTTTTGATCGAATTGATAAGTGTAAGTGCAATACTATAATCAACAAGCCAAACTTAAATTGATTGGTTTTTATTTTCAATTGTGTTATTGTGATCATCTATAATTATCTATTGCTTATGTATAAAAATTCCTTTAGAGGCTCTACATATTGTGACTCGAATGTTGTCTGTGATGAGGCATCTATTTTGGGACTGCCTGCTTTATAAAGACCTTCCAATTTCCAAAAGTGCACGATCCTATTAATACCCTCATCCCCTCTTCATCTTATCTCCTTTACCTCAAAACAGGCTGACCTAGAGCTGCTTCTCACCAGATCCAAGTCTGACTGTTTTCCCTTCTGGAAAGATTGCTCTGTCATTTTACTTCATGAAAGACCCAACCGGCTACATGTTGGAGATTCCTGTATTTTCTCTTTTAGATAGAAGCCCTAATACTTTCTTTAACATTTTTCCTTTCTGATCAGGTCAGTTTCATACTATGTATACAAATTCATTTTTGTAGTTGACTATAATTAACCATTTTTTTCAGAAGTGAAACTTTCTCCAATGGGGTTTGCTAATCTCAGTAGGATAAGTGGTACAGAAAAAATTCCTTAAGCAAAATCCCATATTTAAATCAAGATGGTGCATGGAATAAATAAGACTAGATATGGATTAATTGTATCAGTCAATTTCTGGGGAAACCTTTAAAACCAAAAGCAAGCTTTATCTGTTTGCAAAATGCATAAATTCCATGACCAATCTTCTATCTGCTTGGTAAACCAGTATTATTTTAATCAAAACAACAATGAGATTCCACCTCACTCCAAAAGACTGGCAATCTTAAAAAATCTACCAACAACAGATGTTGGCAAGGATGTGGGGAAAAAGGAACTCTCATTCACTGCTGGTGGGAATGCAAACTTGTACAACCACTATGGAAAGCAGTGTGGAGGCTTCTCAACAGGATGGATATAGAACTACCAGTTGACCCAGCTATCCCTTTACTGGGCATCTATCCTCAAGACTCCTCGTTTCTGCATGGAGACATCTGCACAACCATGTTTATAGCGGCTCAACTAATAATAGCTAGGAATTGAATTCTCATATTGTGAACAAAACATTTAACAATATTGAATAGGACAAGGAAACATATGTATTTGAAGGGAGTTTTTCTTGACGCCTTTAGATTGTTTTTAGTACTTTGACTTTTTATCCAAATGATCAGATTATGGCTAAAATAAGCCTTTGGGAACCCTGTTGAACATTGAAAGGGTGGCCCATGCCCCCACCTCCTAACTTAAGGTAATAGAAAATAATAAAAAAAAATAGCAAACCGAAGGAAAGCTTTTAAAATCAACAAAATTCAGATTTTTTTTTCTTCTCAAAGATGGCTTTATAATTTCTTTTTCTTTAATTTCAAATATCAACTTCTTTTGGAAAAAAAAAAAAAAAGAATGTCCTTATGTGCTGCTACCCAAGCACATTGCTGAAACCGCTCACTGGGTAATGTGACACCCTTCCAAGTCACTAAGCTATTTAGGACTCTAGTTCCAAAGCCAGATGATGTTGCTAAGTGAAAAAGAATTCACTGGTTTTGTTTTATTAAAGTAACTTTCTCTGAGGTCAGTGGCAAATTACACATACCTTTCAATCAAAAGAATTCCTTCTTAAAGGTTGAGGACTTGCCAAGATATGCCTTAACAATATTTTTTTTAAAAAAATCATATCAGGAAGAGAACATTCTGGAACCACAGGGTTCATATCTTAGTGTTAGAAGCATTGCATCTCTCACATTGTAATTTAGACCTTGGATAAAGGTAGAGAGCTGCACACATCTAGAAGTTTCTTGTAAGTCTATGGAATCTCTGGATCTAGTCCTTCACAGTTCCTTACCTACACTGCTGAGTCCCTAAATGATATTCGAGTTGAGGGACAATGAGTTTGTCAAAGATTTGTAACTGGGAGATGCTGATACCTATGTGCATTTACACAGTGTGTTATGTACCCCAGGCTCACCCACTATGTAGTTTGCTCTGGCCTTAAACCTTCTGCCTCCATCTCCCAAGTTCTGGGATTACAGGAATGTACCAGCACACCTGCCTTGTCCCTCAGTATTTCCTGAATATATTGGCATGTATGTTTAAGCCCATTAATTGGTTTTCTTGCAGTGCATGAGAAAGATTTTAAACACAGTACACGAGCATTGTGAAATAAAGATGTACTTTTTTTCCTGTGGCAGGAATATTTTAAATGCATACTTGGACATAGTTATCAGCATCTCCCAGTTACAAAATTTTGACAAATTCTGACTTTAGATGTGTATTTCACACACCATTAGAATACATTAGAATACATTATAAATTCCCTTAGGGCTGGGCTCTTCTTCCCTGTTCTACATATTTTAGTTATTAGGTAACTGTGTGCACATACTACGGCAAAGATAATAAGGCATTAAATTAAAAATGCACCTAGTTTTAATTTTCCAATTGAATTTCTTTACATGTGGCTATAAAAGTATGTATATTTAGGTCAAAGGATGATTGTTCGCATTTTTAGATGAGAAAAGTGAATAGTAAAGATTTTTATTTCTTTTCTACTTATAGGAACTTTTAAAACCCTTTTTAATTGAAATATGGCTGTTTGCTTATTTGATAAGAAGTGTGTATGTGAAATTGTTCTTAAAGTAGAATTGATAAATCAAAACTGATGCACTGTCTGTTAAGGTAGCTAGGATAGAGTAGGTGGGTATATTTGGTGAATCAAGCAAGGAGGAAGAGAGGAAAATGAAAGAAGGAAGTAATAGGAGGAATAGAAGGAAGGAGAAAGGGAAAGGAAGAAGGGAGAGAAGGACAGGGTGGGGGAGTGGAAGGTGGGTGGGGAGATAATGAATGGATGAATGGACAGATACATAGATGGATGGGGAAGTAGGTGGATGGAGGGGTGGGTAGGTGGGTGGATAAATGGGTGGGTGGATTTACCATTGGATGAATGGTTGGGTGGATGAATAAACATATGTATGTATGTATGTATGTGTCATTTTGACTCTGAGTCTATTGTCAGCTTTTTAAAAATGGATACGGATTTTTGAATAGTTATATACAAATATAACCCACTCTGAAAGATATATTTTTTGTTTTTAAAGATTAGCAAATTCATACCCCCACGTGCTTAATGCTTGACTGTTCTCTGCCTGACTTATCATCGTATAATTGTTATTTACTACTTTGCAAGTTGACATTTAAAAGATTTTCAATGTCTGAAAAACACATACTTATACGTACAGAAATGTGCTCAGTGAAAGAAAAATGTTTGTGTTCCTCAAGAATTTGAAATCATATCAGGACCAAAAGAAATAGCTAACCCATTTCTCAGAGGGAGAGCACTGTGGCTTACACTTCAGCACGTGCTCTGGCAAAGACGCAAACATTTGCCAACTAAAAATACGAAGAAATATGGATGAATGTGCAAGACTTCAGGACTGTCTCATTAATCCTCAGAGGACTTCGTCTCCTTACATGCTCAAATTTCTCATGCGTTAATAATAGTAAGAAATTTAACTGATCTGTACCCAACTGTGTTCTTCAGTGAGCTCTGGTTTGAGTTTTCTCTTAGACCAGCATATTTTATCTCAGTAATTACCGTGTACTCAGCTCTCAGACCACCAACTACATCAGTGCTTTCCTATTACCAGGTTCTCCTTAGGTTCTCCTCTCTGATTCTTCAATGTCTGCAGTGGTTAATGTCCTAAAAATCCCTTTGCCTGCTGTGCCCTTCTCTGATCCACTTCTTGGTTCTTGGTTGGTACTGTTTTTTCCTGCTTCCTTATGTGGGCTTCTATGTAGTGCAGCACATATGTCTCTGTCATTTCTCTACCCGTCTCTCTTAGTGAGATTATGATGTTATCCACCCATCATCTCTCCGCAAGACAAATCCAAGCTAATCATTTTCAAGCCCACTCAAGCAAATCTTCGTTGAATTTCCAAAATTTTATGTGTCTGCCAGAAACCCCAATGGTGGTTCTCCCACTACACAACAAAGACAATTGTCTAAACCTATGCCTTCATGGCAGACCCTTGAAAGGTCCTGACACGTGGTCCTTACCAGCTTTCTGATTTTGTCACTTTCTTCTGCAGCCTCCTTGCTAGGAGTCTCTGGTGGGTTGGGCACAGGTGGCAATGGCAATGGGTCCTGCTGTGCTGCAGACCCACAACTGGATGCTTGATTCACATCTGGATGCTCCAAGATGACTTGTTACATAGCTGATATGTATGTACTGGGGATTATGTGCTTCTACATGCTGTATTTTCCATGGCTCAAAACGTCCTATAATGTAACCTTTGCAGCACTGTGACTTAGGACTGTAGGACCAGCTTAGAAGAAGAGGGAAACATTTTGGTTCATGGCTTTAGGAGTTTTGCTTCATCACTGTGGGAAAGACATGGTGAAATTCTTGGCAGCTGCCGTTGGAGGCTGTGGAACCCTTAGGATGTGGGGCTGAGCTATAATCTTCAAAAGCCCACCTCTAACAAGCTAGATTGTACCTCCTAAAGGCTGTGTGGACTGTCAGATAGCACCACCAACAGAGAACAGGTATTCAAAATGTAAACCTGTGGGGAACATTTCACATTTAAACCATAAGATATACCCAGGTTTTCAACTAGCAATTGAGACCTCTGATGTTTTTTTTATATATATTTTATTTATTCATTTTCAAGCGGAGAAATACAGAGAGAGAGAGAGAGAGAGAGAGAGAGAGAGAGAGAGAGAGAGAGAGAGAGAGAGAGAGAGCGCACCAGGGCCACCATGTTGTGGGTCTGGCATATGTGGGTACTGGGGAATTGAACCTGGGGCCTTAGGCACTGGAGGCAAGTGCCTTAACTGCTGAGCCATTTCTCCAGCCCTGATGGTTTTTATTTTTTTATTCTAGGTAAGATGATAAGTTTTCTGAAACTAGTCATTCTCTATATTGAATTTATTGGTACATTTCATCAGATGGCTCTAGAGAGTCAATAAATAAACGTAATTCTCCTTTCTCCAAATTTGAAAGTATTTTCTGTTTGTTTGTTTGTTTGATTGGTTTTTTTTCACTAGGTAGCCCAAGCTGGCCTTGAACTCATAGAAATCCACTTGCATCAGATTCCCAAGTGCTGAGATGACAGTCATGAACCACTATGTCTGGATAAAAAATGGTTTATAGAGAAGTATTTATAAGGTTATTACAGATTTTATAAAAGCATTAAGGCATAGCTTGTTTACCTGAAGTTTTCAAACCAACCCTTCAATGACGTGGGAAGGGGTTTGCTAAGGTATGTTACGAGAGGGCAGCCTAGTTCAAGATGAAATTTGATCTTCATGGCAAGACATGAATCAATATGATTATAGATTCTATGCCAGAGAGCTACTGGTCTTGCTCTGGTCCCCAAAGATTTCGGAGTTTAGAAAACCTTAGCTGGAAACGGGTTACATTAGTTTTCTTACAGGATTTTTGTGAGGATTAAAAACCACCTGGTTAAATGATGCACTACCTTGAACTTGAAAAAAACCACAATGATAATTTGGTTTGGTACAAAGAGTTTATTCACTTTTTACTTTCACCTTAACCAATGGAGTAGCTCCCTGTCAGTTTCTTGTTCTCTTGTGGAAAAATTGGTCTGTGCACAAAGTCCATCGACACTTTTTGATCAGGTTCCTTTATTTAATAGATGACCATTGTCTGTCATGTCCCATGATCCAAATGCAGACTTGGGTTTTGAAGCTAGGATACATTCAGTTGAGCTAATGAGAAAATATTTCTGGAGAAGAAAACAAAAGGGACTGTCCTGTGGCCTTCAAACTGTCACCTGGCTATGAGCATGTGACCGCTGGCTACCTCAGCTATCAGCTGTGTGTTGTTGCACAAGTTAAGTATCTGATTAAATAAACTGTACTAGTAGCAATCAGAGGCTGAAAGATTACTTGTATTTTTCCACCATTTGATAGAGTGAAACTTACAGACATCATGGAGCTATAGCTGACAAAACTCCAGTAAACTTATTATTCAAATATCTTTAAACTCATTGTTACCATAACTCATGATAAGCACTGTAGGTGATTAGATTATGGGTCACCTATCTGGGTGACATTTTAGACAGTAGGTTCAAAACGTTCCCCTTTCTAGAAAGGACGTATATGAAAATGTTAACAGGGCGTAGCTCTGAATATTATCTTTGGGGGATATTTTTATTTCAACTTTGTTTTCTGTGATTAATGCACAATTTTTTTCAAATCTTATTTATTTATTTGCAATAAAAGAGAGAGAGAGAGAGAGAGAGAGAGAGAGAGAGAGAGAGAGAGAGAGAGCACATCAGGGCTTCCTGCCACTATAAATGAGCTCCAGATGCACGTGATACGTTGGGCATCTGGCTTTACATAGGTACTGAGGAATCGAACCCAGGCTTTCAGGCTTTGCAAGCAAGAACCTTTAACCACTGAGCCATCTCTCTACACTTTAAATTGTTACATTAATAATTAAGAAAAATCCCCCATCTTTCCTTATTCTCCTTCATTTCAGAAGCCTTTTCTTTGAAATTCTGGGCAATACCTGCTCCTTCATGTATTTTCTCTTTTTTCTTTCTTTAGAAGTCAATGTGACTTTGAAAACATCCGGACCAGGGGAGAAAGGAAATCTTGTTAAGGCAGATAGTTTGCTGAGTCAGCATGTTGGGAGGAATCAAACACAACCTCTCCAGTGGGGATCTCTCCTTCTTGTGACCTTGGACCAGTGCCTCTCCTGCTGCCGTGCCTTGGTGCTCTGGGATCTTAGAACAGGGAGAACATTGGAGAGCCTTCTCAGTCCTTAAGTTTATCATAGTAAGTGATTTGAGCTTCCTTGAGTTTTATGTGTTAGGGGAAGAGAAATGTGTTTCAGTCAGAAAGGAGATTATGTAACAACCACAGTCAAATATAGGACATCTTCACTAACACAATCATGGCTGGAGAACACTGGGTGGACAGCCCAAGGCATTTGGTCTGAGTCTTGTCTGACCATGAGAGTGGCATTACGAGGTCAGGCATGGTTAAAACAGAGCCTTATGGAGACTGTCTTTCTTTTCATACAGATGCTGGCAGTTGACTGGGTCTGTGCCATGACTTCTGATAGACTTAAGACTTCCTCTTGGTGCCTGATGAAGTGCTTGCTCATGGCCTTCACATCAAATGTCATAGGCTGGGATTCCTACAGTATGGACCATATACAGTCCCTAGAGGTTGCATAACTTGTGGGAGTTCTGCCTCATGAGTCAACAATTGTCTTCATGCGTTCATCACATTTCAATTTTAGTAATGCTCACATTTGAACTGTGGCTGTGAGAACAAGAAAGGAAGACATAGGATGTGTAGGGGTGTCCATAAGAAGAGTTGAGGGCTGGGGAGATGGCTCAGCAGTTAAGGCACTTGCCTCCAGTGCCTAAGGCCCCAGGTTCAATTCCCAGGACCCACATAAGCCAGACCCACAGGGTGGTGGCCCTGGTTCTCTCTCTCTCTCTCTCTCTCTCTCTCTCTCTCTCTCTCTCTCTCATCTCTATCTATCTATCTATCTATCTATCTCTGCTTGAAAATGAATAAAGTATTTTAAAAAAAGAAGAGTTGAGAAAGAGAAAAGGAGAGGTCTTTTTATTTCTTTATTATCTATATTTAGATAGACTGAATGAGCAAATAATGTGTTGGTATCTCCAGTTCCCAGATTTCCCTCTTCCATGTCCCCAATCAGCTGGGTATCCTCCATGGGCAGTCTGGATCAGTCCTTGTGGCAGGGGGTTATGGACAGCCTAGGAGTCAACCCAGTTCCACCTCTTTTGTATGTTGTTACTGAGGGGGGCCATGTCTCTGGATATTCTCCTCCACCATGGCTCTTACAATTTTTTTGCCCCCTCTTTGACTCAGTTCCCTGAGTCATGGTGGGTGAGTATTAGGCTGCTTTATTGTTGAGGTCTTAGGGAGTCTCTGTACTTCTGCTTTAGGTTGTGTTGAAAATCGTTGATGTCTGTCTCCCTGGTTCATCCAGGGTTGACTGATTAGCTGTGGTTATGGGTCTCTTGCTTATCCACCACCCTCTGCACATGTGCCTCAACTCTCCATCCATGAAACTCCCTTGATGCATAGCGATCTCTTAGCATAACTGTGCTTCCAAGTGCCCCACAGGTGCAGCTGTGAACTTATATGTGCAGGTGTTCACTGCCTTCATGCTAACTGAGGACAGATTGAGTGAGGGAGCAAGGAAGAGAGAGAAACAGAGAGAGAGAGATAGCAGGAGAAAGGGAGGGAGGGAGGGAAGGAGAGAGATGGACAGACAAATGGACATAATACTAGCCTAACAATAAACACTGGGATCTTTTGTCTTGTGAGTGAATGCACCCAGGTGAAGACAAGCTCCAGGAATAAAGAGATCACCCCCGGCAGGCTTGCATTACAAGATTTGTGACGAAGATTGCTTTACTTGACTATTACATTCTATTTTTACCTCCACTGCCCTGAGATATTTTCAGTGTGTGTTTCTATTGCTGCTGACATAAAAAGTTATATCAGTAGCCAGAAATGAAAGGTGAACAAGAACCAGGGATCCGTAATACTCCATTTGTGAGTAGCAATAAAGCTGTCTTCTAGCTCAGCCTGTGGAGTGCAGGGACAGTCCGGGGATTTAGCTCAGTCCCCACATCATGGGAATAACAGACTCAGAGGCTCTGCAAGGGAGTGGGGGGGCAGTGGGGGGGCTCCACCCCACAAGGTGTGATGGGGAGACTGCCTCACTGTCTGGCCATACCTGTGTGTTTCCTGTTCTCCTTACATACTGTACACCTTAGGCTTCCCTCAGTTTAGCTCACAGAGCACCTTCCAAGAGAAGTCCACTCAGGGCCAGCTTACTGCTAACTCCTTGGACCTTGGGATCATCCTACATTCACTGTGTCAGGTTGCTGTCAATAAGAAAGAGGTAGCACAGCTTCATCTGTGGAGAGTCCTTATACTAACAGAGCACAGTTGAAACTCAGGGAATGGAGCTCATAGTATCCTGATCATTGGTATTGATCAGGTTTGAGTCATTTAACCTCAGCAACTGTTTGACTTTGTCTCATCTCCACCACACCAACAACCTTCCCTTCTTCACCATGACGGGCATCTCCCACCTCCTTCTCAGCCCCTCCTTCCCTGCTGTCCTCATCCCTTCTCACTGGCCCCCAGTTCTAGATTAACAGCTCTATAGACCACATCCACAGGGCTCCTGGGTGTTCTGACATTCAGCTAGTTCTGACAAATGAATAGATGCAGGAGAGGATGGCAGAGAGGAAGAAAAGAGAGAAGAAAGTTATTTTTATTGCAGATTACTCCAATGCCCACCCAGCCTTGGGCTGGCTTTGCTCCTCATACAAGGGTCACTGCTTCTCTGCAGGGAGGCTCCTCTCCCTGGGTTACTCTCTCTCTGTCTCTCTCTCTCTCTCTCTCTCTCTCTCTCTGTCTCTCTCTCTCCCCTTTGGTCAGTCCCTCTACAGACCAGCCCTCTGCAGTTAGACCAGGTTGAGGGCCCTGCTCATTCCCATTTGATCCCTTACTGAACGGATTCCTCTTTCTTCCTCAGAGACTCTTAGATTTTTACAGAACACAAGAATCAATGAGGGAATCCATAGAAAATGAAAATTTGTAACTTCCTGCACCCAAACCTTACAACTGACACCCTATAAGATTGAGATGGGACCCGGAAATCCACAGATCACCAAGAGCTCCAGGGAAACTCTTAAAAACCCCATGGCTTGCAGGTTGTGGCTTTTATTTTTCCTGCCATATACTTTCATCTGCTTGGAATTGTCTAATTTTTCCCCATATTTATCTTTTCTAGTAACACATTGAGTTTTGACTTCATTAAATATCCAGATAATTTTTTAGCTATTAGAGTTAATAATCCCACATCTGTATAAGCCACGATTATTATTTCTACCCGATGCATGGCAAAACCAAAGACCATACACTTTATACAGACGCAACAGACCCAGAGCTGGGCCAATCCACCTCTGCGTTGATGGACAAGCCTGGCTCTCTCCTGTCATGGTGTTCTACATCCCATGCAGAGGGAACACTGCCTTGGCTTAGTGCTGAGTAGGTTTAAGTAGGAAGGACAGCTGCATGGAATCTAGAATTGACATTGACTTGGGGAAGGAGGGGAGGAAAGCATTGCCTTCAATGAGCTGAACACACTGTGGACACATTGATGTTGAAACCACTTTCCTTTCTGATGATTTGTTTAAGGTTTTTTTCTCATTCTCTCCATGCCTTAACTTTATCTTTGTCCTGTGATATACCTGCTTGGTCACAAATATGAACCAAAATGAAATTTGTTTTTTTTAAAGGATAACATTTAAATTAATATAACCTCTGACATCAAAGCAAAGAAGCAAAGGAGTTTTCAAGTGATAGATTTGTGTGGTGTGGTGTGGTGTGTGTGTGTGTGTGTGTGAAGGTCTCATGTGTATATGTGTATGTAGTCCAGTATAGCCTGGAACTCATTATGTAGCCCAAGCTGGTCTCAAATTCATAGCACTCACAGTGATCCTCCTGCCTCAAACTCCTGAGTGCTACAATGCTACTAGGCATGAATAACATGCCTGGCCAAAGGTTTTGTGTTTCTTAGTAATTATTTGAAAATTGTGGCACTTCCTTCAGAGAATATAGTCATGGTTTGGACAATTTTTATTAAAGAGTTACATTGATGTTCATTCAGCACATTTAGGAAAGAAACCAAAATGAACGATTGAGGAAATGAGATGGACCAATTTTCTCACAAAACCTACTTCCCAGTGTAAATGGTTCTCTAGCAAAATTGTGCCCCTTCTCCATACCACTCAGTCATGTTTAAATTGCCTTTTTAGCCTGTGAGTGATGAGAACTGATTAGAAAAAAGAAACTCTGTAGGTGATGGGTGTTTAATGAATTTGGTTCAGAAAGCATTTATAAAATGCCTACTGAATATGTGGTGAAAATGTACAATCAGGAGTTT
>PVHP010014946.1:0-38228 GCA_004024765.1 Zapus hudsonius
CAGGGTCACTGCAGCAATGGCTCACTGGTAGCCAAAGGACAGTGCATCTTCATGAGGGAGAAGTGCCAGCCTCTACCTGGAACAAGCAGATGTCACACACTTCCAGGTGAGATTTGTGGAGTCTCTGTCACCTGTGCACTGTGCTTGCCAAAACATGTTTATCCCAAATCTCAAACTCCATCTGTACAGCTATAGTTTGCAGAAAATGCCAGTCATAGAGGAATACATTAAGTCCTCACCTAAGATAAAAATCTACAATTCTAGATTGCTGGATACTATGCAAAAATACAATTTCAGGTTTCAAAGCACAAAGATCATGGTGGAAGCAGCCTGAACTGTTGTAGATTTTAAGACTAACTAGTATACATATCTGTTGTAAATGTATCTTGATTGGTGAGGAAACATGTTTTGGAGACAATGAGAAAAGTACATTCTACAAATTACATAATTCAAATGTTATTAATTTTCCTGGATATGATAATGGCCTTGTAGGATAATGTGCTTAAATCTTTAGAGATGTCCACTTACATACATAGAGTTAAAAATATTGTATCTTACATTAAAATGGTTTACATATAAAATACTATAAAATACAGCAAATGTCAAAAAGAATTGGAGTTCAGCAAACTGAGGCTAATTGGCTACTTTTGGAAGTTCCCTGTTTTTATCCTTGAGTTTAAAATGGATCATATGATTTCCAGTGATGAAACAAAACTAGAGGGAATATTTTCTGACATATAACAATTACATAAAACTCAAACTTTAGTGCTCATAAAATTTATTAGAATACAGCTACATGTATCTTGTTCATGGCTGTTTTGTACCAATAATAGCAGGGCTGAAACAGAGACTGTGTGACTCATAAAGCCTGGACTATATATTATTCAATCATGTACAGAAAACATTTGCCAACAACTGACTTGGCAGATAAGCCAAAGTTTATTTTATATTTTTTTAACTTTTCTACAATGGACACTTTTCATTATAACAAACCCAGCTTCTTATTGTCAGGTAACATATCTGTTTACTCATATGGACATGGCTGTCTTACAACAAGAATGTACTTTGGGGAAGGCTTCCTTTGGTCGGTTCGTCACTGTGCAAATATCAGTATGTACTTACACAAACTTCGATGGACTAGTGAGGCCTCCTGATGCAATCAAGAATGGCAATAAATGCAAGGTGCAGCAAGCAGACATGATATGGCATACTGTTCCATAGTCAGCTTGTTTGTAAGTAAAAAGATACTCTAAAATAATGTTAAGTATATTATAGTAAATGCATAAGCCAACAGCACTGCCATTTATTATCATTATCAAGTATTATGGATAAAGCATAATTCCATGTGATATTCTCTTATATGACTAACAATGCAGTTGGATTGGCTATGCCACGATTACCACAAACATGTGATAATACAGTATGCTACATCATGACGATGGCTTTGATGCTTCTAGGTGATGGGAATTTTTCAGCCCTATAGTAAATTTATGGAGTGGTCTGTCGCTGACTGAAACATCCTTCTGTAGCTAAATAAATTTCATTTCAATGAACTTGAGTTTTCTAAGCACATCCCTACAGTTAACAATGAGGTGATCCTATGTGCATAGTCTCTGGTTCCCAGGAACCTTGGCCTCCTATTCAATTGCTATGTTGAAATATGTATATGTCTCAAAATGAATTCTTCTGAAAGACAGAATAAAATATATGTAACAATATATAACTATATATAACATATATAATATATATATATATATCAAATGGAATTTAGAAAACTTATCTCTGTTTTTCTGTTTTCTATTTTTCTTTTTCTGTTTGGTTTCAGTTGTAAGAATAACATGCATATTATGAACAGGACCGTGAGTCAATACAAGAAAAGATTCAAAGTTTAAACCCACACATGTAAGTAAATGTGATCGTGAGGTAAAGATGTTACTGGGAAAAATGAAAAATGGGAATGGAGAGATAGCTTAACAGTCAAAGGTGTTTCCATACAAATCCTGGGTATACTGGATTCAATTCCCCAGTATCAATGTAAAATCAGAGGCATGATGTGGTTCATGAATCCGGAGTTTGTTTTCAGTAACAAAATACCCTGTCATGCCCATTCTCTCTCTCTCTCTCTCTCTCTCTCTCTCTCTCTCTCTCTCTCTCTCTCTCTCTCATACACACACAAAAATAAGTAAATAATTTTTTAAAAATACAGAACAGTTTTAGCAGGAAAACAAGAAGAAATAAGAAAAAACTAACATTTCAAAAATGTAATACAAAATTACCACTATACATATAATAGGAATCCAAAATTTATAATAAAATTCAAGGAAATGGAACAACCCTAGATGCACTTCAATTGATAATTAGATAATGAAGATGTGGTACATTCATACAATGGATTTCTAGTCAGCAGTAAAGAAAAGTAAAAATATGAAATTTGCAGGGAAATGAGTGGATCTGGAAAGGATTATACTAAATAAGGCCCAGGCACAGAAAGTCAAGCATCATAGGTGGATACTAGTTATAAATGTTTTGATATGTTTGTGAGTTGGAGTAAAAATTAGAAGTAGAGGTCAGGTAGCTAGAAAGGGACTATAAGGGAGGGAGGAATGTTCATTTCTAGCTTCTTTGAGCTTCCTTACATCCTGACCCCTACTGAGAGGGCTGCCTTCCTGTAAACAACAACAGAGTCCCATCCAAGATGCCTAAAATGGTCAAGTTAATGACAAAATTTAACCATCAAAATGGTATTAAACAGCAGTGGACCCTGAAAGCCTTAAGATTAGCTGGCCAGGCCAACTGTGCCAATTCATACAATAATTGCATGTCTGTTATGGAGGAAACCAACTGCTCTCTAATTGGACTGGAGGCCCCTCCATGGGAAATATATGCCTAGTACTGAAAACCTAGTCAAAAGCCTATGGCTGGGGAGTTCATTAGCCCTAGGGAAGTAATGCTTGTGACAGTTTCAGGCAAACTCCATAGACCCCCCATCCCTTTGAGTGGGAGGTGTCTAGCTAGAGCTCAAAACCTAGGCGCTAAAACTGATTGGTCAGGTATGAACCAACCACCTGTCTCCCTGCTCACCTGGGGCAGGAAATACTCACTGAAAAGATAAATCTGTCTCTTCCTCACCCACATGGCCTAGAAGAAGGACCTCTGATTCTCCAGGGACCAGTAAGGTCTCCCCAACCCCACTACAGCCTGTGGTGAGGGGCTGGATTTCTCTTCCACCTGAATCTTTTCTTCTCATGATCTTTCCCCTTCCTGCTTATTTAGCTGAATAGCATTATTTCTGTTAAAACCTCTACATGTGTTCTCCCCAAACTGGTGGCTGGAGGACTCTGTAACTCCCCATGTTCCTTCCCTTAAATAATAAAGTCTCCCACTATACCTTAATACCTGGTTGTCTATGATTTTAATTCTTTAATTTTGTAGACAAGAATTTGAGTACTCCTTAAATTTTGGGGTGCATTGGAATTTTTGCTGGGAATTATCTAAATTCTAATCCTCAACTCACCCCGCTACAGTAACGCCTACCATTGTCTGGCTAAATGCATATATATATATATATATATATATATATATATATATATATATATTATGTCCACCAAACAGCCCCCTAAGCACTTTATATATTTATACCCATATTTTAATGCTATTGTCACTTTTGGTTAGAGAATCTTCTCTTCTCAGATGGTAGTGACCACTGGGATGACTCAAAAGTCACCATTGTGCTGAGAAGAAGTGAAAGTGGAGTGTTCAGCACCAAGGTGTCTCTATCATACCCAAGGCTCAGGGAACATTATAAAAGAGGTGTCAGAAAGAATATAAGAGCCGTAGGAAGGGGAGAACTGCTAACAATGAAATCGTCCAGTCACAAAGTAGCTTTGTTATTCATGACCTCACAGTGACTGACACTACCTACACAAGACCTTTATAATAGGAAGAAAAAGATGATGACATCAAAATAGAAGAGAATCTAATTAGAAAGAAGAAAGAATTAAATGAAGGTTGATTTGAGAGAGGAAGAGTGAAGGGGTGGGAATTATCCCGTTTTATTGTCTATACCTATGGAAGCTGTAAATAGAAAGTTTTTTTTAAAAAAATAATTCACTAGATGGGTTCCATAGCTGAATAGAGATAACAGTAGAAAGAGAAGGTACAGAACAATACATATTTTGTTATATTCACATAATTATGAAAAAAACTAATTTATAAATTAGACCAGTAAGAGATTAACAACAGCCAATAATGAAATTAAAAGATTATGATGCTAGGCTGTAATAAAAATTGTTTAAAATTTATGTTATTTATTTCTTGAATTTTCCATTTAATATTTTTAGGCTTTGCTTGACCACAGATAACTGAAGTTATAGAAAGCAAACCTGAAAATATACAGTCCTTATTTAAGAAATGACAGCAGCAGAGGAGTCCATAAAATGATCAGTGTGGTGTTAGACTTTCTGCTCTTTCTTGATATGAAAATCTGGATTCAAAGGACACTATGAAACATACAAATAAGTAGATACAACTTCCATTTCATGTTTTATACAAAAACGATGGTTTATAAGATTTAAAGGTAAAACCTAAAAAACTTATTTAAAAAAGAAGAAAAAAATAGTAAAAAAATGGGTTATGTAAAAATTTCTCAGAAAGAATATTAGTGTAATTGGTTAAAAATAAACTGACCAATTAGAGATTATCAATATTTTTAAATGTCTTCCCTACAAAAGACACTGTTAGAATTTTTTAAAATGCCTTTTAGATGTATAAAATACATATAACAAAGGTTTTTTTATTTTTTATTTTTGTCCAGAACACCAGGGAGAACTGCCACAACTCAATGAGAAAAACAACAACCTGTCAGTAGCAAGTGGACAAAGGGTTGAAAAGCCACTCACCACAGAGCTGTATAAGCAGCTGCAAAAATGTGTGTGATCATTAGTCATTAGGAAAATGCAAACTAAACCATGAAAAATGTCACTACTATATGCCTCGCAAAGTGAGCAAAATAATGTAAAGCAGCAACTATAACAAACACAGACTCATTGTTGTCAAGTATTATCAAAGTTGCTGAACAAGCAGAACTCTGACCCACTGCTGATGGGAATGCAGGTGGCAGACCTTCAGAAAATTGTCTAGAAATATCTTATCAGAATAAACATGTGCTTGCCAAGTGACATAACAATCCTTGTTTTTAATGTTCACCAGGAAAAACAAAATTGAAAATTTTTGTGGCTTTATTTATACTTGCCAAAAGCTGAAAACAATTCAAATGTCAAAGTGAATGGCAAGTCCTCTAGGCTACATCCATTTACTGAAACCCTAGTTTGTAATGAAAAGTAAGACCTCCGATACATGTAACAACAGGCACCAACCTCAAATGCAGTGTGCTAAAGAAAACACTCTGAAAACATATGTATGTAGACTTTCTATTTCTGCCTGGTTTGCACAAAAACAGACATCTTGACTGGGAGGAAGTATACAAGTTGTAGCAGCCAGTTCCCTTTAGAAATCCTCTCCTTTTCACCTCCACCAGCACAGGACCCATCATCCTGTAAGTGATAAAACAAAACAAAGCAATAAAAGGGATAGAAATTGAAAAGAAAGAAGTTACACTATCCTTGTTTGCAGATTATATTATTCTACATATGAGACTCTAAAGACTCCACCAGAAAACTAGAATTGATAGATACTTTCAGCAAAGTGTCAGGATACAAAATCAGCATGCCTTCTTGTATACCAATTACAAACATACTGAGAAAGAAATAGGGGGAAAGTCCTATTCACAATAGCCACAAAAATTAAATATCTCAGAATATCCCTCAGCAAGTGAAAGACCTATACAATGAATATTTTTAAGTGCTAGAGATATAAATTGATGAAGATACCAGAAGATGAAAATATCCCTCATGCTCATGGACTGGATGAATTAAATTCATGAAAATGGTCATCCTACCAAAAGCAATGCGCAGATACAGTAAGTTCTAATCAAAATTCCAATGTTATTTCTCACAGAAATAACATTCATATGGAAGCACAAAAGACCCTTGATAGCCAAAACTACTATCAGCAAATGAATACTGCTAGAGGCATCACTTACCTGTTTTCAAATTATACTACAGAGCCATAGTAATAAAAGAGCATGGTGCTGGCAAAAAACAAAAAACCAAAAAACAAACAAACAACAACAACAAAAAAAAAAAACCAGACACGTGGATCAATGAGATGGAATAGAAGATCCACGAATAAGTACAAGTAACTATGGCCACCTGAATTTTGACAAAGAGACCAAAAACACACATAGGAAATCAGCAAGTGATTCTGGGAAATTAGGTACCCATATGCAGAAGGATCAGTCTAGACACTTATCTCTCTTCATGCAGGAGAATCAACTCCCAATGGATCAAGGACCACAGTAAGATCTGGAACCCCAAAATGATTAGAGGAAAAAGTAGGTAGAGCACTTCAAGATACAAGCCTAGGGAAAGACGTTCTGAATAGCACCCTGGTAGGCAATGAAGTTAAACAAACAATCAACAAATGGGACCTTATGAAACTAAAGAGTTATTGGAAAGCTAAGAAAGCCATCAGCCAAGTCAACAGACAGCCTATAAAATGGGAGAAAATTTGTGGCCAGATAGATAATCTTCACTAGTAGATTAATATCTAAAGTGTATAAAGAACTTAAAAAGCTAGACAATAAAAACAAAAAATACCAAACACCCTAATCAGAAACTTGCTACTGAATAGAAAGTTCTCAAAAGAGCACACAGAAGTTAGCCAATAAACATATATAAAAATTATCAACATTTTTAGCCATCAGGAAAATGCAAATTAAAATAATCTGAGACCCCAATTTGTCCTGGTCAGTGTGGTTATCATAAAAAAAATTAAGTAACAACGAATCCTGTGAGGGTGTGGATAAAGAGGAAAACTTATTCACTGTTGGTGAGAGTGTAAACTGGTGAGAGTTTAAATATCCCATGTGGAAATCAATATGAAGTTTTCTTGTGAAGCTAAACATATAGCTATCATATGACCCAGCTATATCACTCCTAGGAATCTACCCTGAAGACTCTATACTTCACTACATAAACATCTGATCAACCATTTTTTCACTGTTCTTTTCACAATAGCTAGGAGATGGAATCAGCCCAGATATCCATCAAATGGTGAATGAATAATGAAGATGTGGTATACTACATAACACAATGGAATTCTATTCATTTATGATGAAAAATAAAACTATGAAATTTGCAGAAAAACGGATGGATCTGGAAAATATTGCACTAAGGGAGTATTGTATTTACCTTCTCATTGCTGAGACAAAGCACCCGACCAAATGCAGCGAATATGGGAGGAACATTTTTATTTTGGCTTACAGTCTCAAAGGGAAACTTCATGGTGACATGGGAAATCATGGCATGAATAGAGTCTACACATTGCTTCGACCACAGCAGGTGGAGAGTGAGCTGAGTTCTGGCAAGGGAGAGCTGGCTACAATACCCCAAAGCCCACCCTCACCACTCCTCCTCTAATAAGGCTCCACCTCCCACCAAGCATTCAGAACCTATGAGTTTTGGGGGACATCTGACTCAAAATACCACAGTGAGGTAACCCAGATTCAGAACGTGCTCTCTCATAGGCATATCCAAGCTGAACTTTTAGGTTTGTACATAAATTGGAGTAATGGTTAATAGTAGAGATCAGGAAGCTAGAAAGGGGTCAGGTGGTGGGAAATGAGGAAAAGGGGCTTAAAGCAGAAGGGATAGGACATATGTAAGGAGAGGGATAAATACTAGAGGGAGAAAGGTCCAAAGTAGGGTCAGGAGAAGAGAATAAGATAAAAGAGAGGAGGGATACAGTAGGGTTATTCAAAGATGATATTGTTAGGCCAAAACCCAGGCCCCAAAGATGGAACCTGTTAGGCCAATACCCAGGCCCCAAGATGGAGCCACCCTGACCAACCTGAACAAACAAGCTGATGGCAGCAAGATCTCTGCTGACACAAGTCTCAAAGAGCTAAATCAGTCACTTGTTTCCCCCTTGCAGGGAAGTTGCCTAACCCCAAACTAAAACCCCTAACCACAAGTTCTTAGCTTCTGGCTAAAAGTTAACTATACAAAATTCCCCATATGATGGACTGAGACAGTTCTTTTCTCCTACTCCCCACCCAAGTGAAAGAGCCCTATAAAACTCAGAATACACAAATGCAGTCGGCTGTTCTCCTCTCTCTCCTGCCTAACAGCTCATGTTTTTTCCCAAATAAACGGCTTGCTTTGTCTAAGAGTGGTCTCTCATGGTCTTGGTCATTCTTGGACCTTACAGATATAAGTCATATGGAGACCCATTTCTTAGTTTGCCAATTAAATATGTTTAAAAAATAAGAGAATTTATGTAGAAGGACTATGGGTGTATAATTCTGTGTTTAGAAGCCATAGTTGGTTCCAAGAATATCCCTGTGCCAAGGGTAGGAAATCCCCCATGGTGTTTTTGATCAAGGAGGCCCATGAAGCCACCAAAATAATACAGGCTATTGCCAATGCTCTTGCTTGCCCACAAGGAATAAATAATAAGATCCTAATGATGAAGATCCCACATATGTTGTCTACGGTACACTGAGAAATCAAGCTGGAACACAGCTGGAAGCCTCCTCCCTGCTGGTTGCCTGTCATAGTCCTGAAAAGTCCTATGCAGACTGCTTGAGGAAAATAATCATCAAGAGTCTAACCCAGCAGTGCAGCCTCCAAACTATACAACCAGATGTCTAGGAAAGATGTGCCCACTGGTGCAATAGTGGCATAACTGCTATGGGGCTAACCAACTGCTGTCTGTTTTGAATTGAGGCCCACTCTGCAGGAGGTAAATCACTCCAGGTACTGAAAACCTAGTCAAATGTTGATGGTTGGAAAGGCCATTGGCCACAGGGGGATGCTACCACTGATGTTTGACTAAATGGCTATGCTGTGTTTGTTAAATTACTCTCTAAACATTTTTTTATTATGTTCAAAGATTACTACTGCTGCTCAATTTGGTTAGAAAAGTTTCTTTTTGTAGATGACACTTCTGGGGAGACTCAAAATGCTGAGAAGTGACAGTTAAGTGTTCATCACCAAAGGTGACATGCTTTTCACACCCACCAAGGCTCAGGGAATATTCCAGAAGTGGTGGTGGGAAGAATATAAGAGCAAGAGGATGGGGAGGACTGCTTTGGCACACTGTATTTTGGGCACAAAGTGACCATTGATTTGTGATCTCACCAGTGGCTGTTGTGACCAGCACCACAGCGAGTCCATTAATATGCCATCATGATGATACAGGAAGGCAAAAGAAAAAGATATAAAATTTAAAAAAAAGAACTAGTCGGAAAAGAAGAAAGTTATCTTATGAGGAATGGGGAAGGGCAGGACAAAGAGAAAGCAAAACAATGGAAGAGAATCATGACCAAAAACATGATGCACATATATGAAAATTATCAACAAAAAATCTTTTAAGAGGTTAGGGAAATGGCCCAGTGGTTAAAGGTCTTTGTTTGCAAAGACTGATGGCCTGGGCTCAATTCTCCATTATATGTGTAAAGCCACATACACATGATCCTTGTGTCTGGAATTCATTTGCAGTGACAGAAGGCCCTGGCACACCCATACTCACTTTCTGTCTCTGTCTCTTTCTCTCTCTCTCAAATAAATAAACAAAAACTTATTTTTTAAAAAAAATCTTATAAAATAGTGATCCAATGTACAACATTGAAGACAAAGTTACAGGGGCTAAAAATATATTAGTTACTACCAGTAGGCCTAGGTAATGTGGTATGTATGATTGGGCATAATGAGAGAATCTGGGGCGGAAGGTCATATGTCCTGGTGGTTATGATGGTTATACTACTTTGTGTGCTTGTTAAAATTCCCAGACCTGTACTCCATAAGATTAAGTTCTACTGTGCAAAAATAAAGTCAAGGAAATTTGTTAAATAAAAATGAGACATACTTTCACATATCAGATTAGATTAGGAAAAAAAATGAAGCTTAACAACTTGTTGAAAAAGAAGCAACTAGATGTCTTGGAGCAGGCATTTGTGCATTGTTTTTGGAATAATGTTGCAGAAGTTGTTAAAATGTTAACTAGCACATCTTAGATACACCATGACTAAGAATTAGTTCATCTTCTCACATATAAATAAAACTTTACAAGGATGTCCATTTTGCATATCTAGATTTATGAGTCTTATATGTCTGATAAAACATGAAAAATAATCCATAAGATTCAGTTAGAGTTGAAGGCAGGGGTGAATAGGCAGGATGAGTTGTCCACGCTTGGCAAATTGAAGGATTCCAAATTCTAAATTAAAACACATTTTGAGGGAACTGTAGTCCAGCAATTTACATTGCACCATCTGGTTTTGGCTCCCCATCAAATGTAATGTGGTACCTAAAATAGTGACTGTTTAATAAGTATAATTTCATCACCTAAAGCTATGTTCTTTGTGTCATTGTGTCAGGGTAATATAGTTTCTTCCACCGTGCTCTGAAGCTGGCATTCTCCACAATGGGTATTATAGTGTCATACTTTATTATCCACCCCTATTTCAGCTGTTTCTAACTTTTAGGAGAATTAAAAAAAAACTGCTGTGTATTCTCTGTTCTGCACTTGTTTAGATGGGGTGCCTACTGAAGATTGCTCAGGCAAGATGACCAATATAGGCCAGATCCCCCATGCCCTGTGTCCCTCCCACATTACCCCAGCTTAGGGCCTCATGGAAAAGACTCAAATAAGTCTCTAAAAGTCTGACACTCCAAAAATATGCTTAAATATGTCATCCCTGCAGCACCCAGAGGAAGCATTCTAAAGGCATGTGACTGTTGTGTCCACTCCTCTAGTACCTTCACGTTCCTAGTGGAGAAGACCTTGCTTTTTAGAATATTAGTATATTCGTCTTATTTCTACTACTGTAATAGGACACCTGAAGCTGGATAATTTTTTAAAAAGAGAGGTTTTTTTTAATATTTAGCTCACAGTTTTGGATGTTCACTTGCTCAGATCTTGTGAAGTCATCATGGTGATCAGCATAATAGTGGGAAATGTGTGAGAAGGAAAGACTATGGCAAGACAAGTGGCCAAAAGTGAAAGCAGGGCTCAGGCTCTTGTATAACAAGCCCTGTGAGAATGATTTAACTTACTGCACAGGCGGAGCCCTGAATGACTGACTCACATCCTGTTGGGTCACCACTTCCCCCATGACCACATGGAACCCCGGGGAAACACTACCTCACATCACTGCAGCAAGACATGCTCTTCTCTCTTCACTCTCTTGCTCTTTACTTCTCATCACAGTTATTTGGGCTTCTACTGCTCCTTGCTCATGTCTTTCTAATCATGTGAACCAAGAGACCACCTTGCCTTCATCTGTCTTGTTACAACCAAGTGCTGTTGGTGTCATCTCATTGTGTCTCTGACTTCTCAGTGGCTCTGTAAATTGTCTGGGCAGATGTCCTAACAGAGCCATCTTCCTGTTTCCATAGCAAAGAACTTAGGACAAAGACAGTATTCAAAAATGCTTGAATAGCTGATTAAAATTTTATGTTGATGTTCCATTGCCTAGAAGTTATTAAGATGCTGTGACATGAACCTACAGGAAAGCATTGATAAGTTCAATTTTTCACACACACACACACACACATTTAAGGCAAGAAGGAAGTCTGGCAGGTTAGCTCAGTTGATTAGAGCATGCTGCTAAAGCATGTAGAGAAGTTGTGAACTGATCAGGTGTGCCTCCCTGCTTTAACATTCTGTGACCATTTAGTAACTGAGCAAAACAGAACTGAGATGTCTTAGATGGAATCAGAGGAAAATGAGATAAGGCTAAAGTCGTCACTGGTACACCTGGCCAACCAGAGCAGAGAGTGTACTACCATTCTTTGTGCCAGGGGCTGGACATGGGGATTAACACTGCCACAGGCACCTCACTGCCATCTGCCACTCTGCTATGAAGAGTTCCATTCTGTGTTTCATGGCATGGAAAAACTGCCTGGGAATTCATGGGGAAACAGCAAAATCTCTGCGACTTCTCTCATTTTATCTCACACCTCAGATCAGCCTCAGGTGCATTACCTTTTGTGCATATAAACGCTGATATATTTACTTATATGGAGAGAAAAATAGTCAAAAGTTTATTATTGATAAAGTTAACATACGCTATAATCACAAACTCAATGGACAGCTACACTGATCTTGGCAGCATTCTGAAGATAAGAGGCAAGCCTCACCTTTTGCTAGGACCCCTCTCCATGATGGCCCAGAAGGGGAATCAGGGTCTGAAGAAGGAGGAGTTCCTGAGGTTTCAGTCTGTTTACTGACAGTGCATGGCCAGGCGCCCAGACTCTTGGGACTTCCTCTAGGCCAGTGTTAGGCGCACCTCTTGTCTACTCTGCCAGGTGTGCCTGACTGCATATGTTCTATGGTTTCCTGTCATCACTGTGATCTTATACCCACATGCAGAGGATGCATATGTTCTTTGCATATGCCTGGAGGAAGAGCAATATATATTGAAAGAGAATCTCATCACACCAAAGTTACTGAGCTCTCTGCTTGTACACAACACGTTGACGAACAGTGTGGTTTAGCACTGAGCCAGGGCATCAGCCAGGTTTCTCATCTCTAATTATATTGATGAAACATTAAATACACAGCCATGATCCATGATTAGGATAATGTATTGGCTTCTCTTCTGCTTCTTATCCTTGGATACTAGAGCATAAAATGATGAAGGGGGTCTGATACAGGGCAAACCAGCAGGATTCAGCCTGAGTCCCCAAAGGACAAGCCATGTGGGAAGATCCCATAGCTCACTCCCCTGAGAGCACCAGCCTGAATAAAGAAAAAGGGAGCATTGTGGAGGAGCAGGGGTTTGCTAGGGTCTGTGCAAGAACATGGCCTAATGTTTCCTTGGAAAGAAACGGTGTGAAGTAGCTTCACCAGGCCAGGGCTGGCCACATTCTCCCTAACTAGGATAATAGAGAGGAGCACCCCACAAGGTAACACTCCTTGCTGCTATGTTTTTTTCCCCCAAAAGTTCACTGGGCCAGATTTTTGTAGTGTAGTGGTTCTGGGAAGTGCTAGAACATTCAGCAGGTAGTAAATAGGTCTCAAGACTCCACTCGCAGAAGTTAGAGACACACCTCTTGTTCGGCCATCTGATGCCATCTGCTAGGTCATGACAGCATGAGGCTCTTGTAGAACGTAGTCACTCAAGCTGGAAGTTTTCAGCCCCCAAAGTTGTGAACCAGAATCATCCCTTTTTCTTTATAAATTTCCCAGTCTTAGCCGTTTACAAAAAATGAAGACATTTATCCATGAGACAATTGTAAGTAAAAACTTCAACTTCTGTGTTGAAAGTTCCATAAATGCCTGGAACAGAGTGAGGAAAACAAGATTTAGACTTGAACATAAAAACGCTTGGAGATGCTAGCTGGAAGGAAACTCAGAAAGGCTATTTAGATTCAGTCTCCCAACAACTTAAGAGTCTTGAGGTGGTCGTTCAGTTTATCTACACTAGCCAGACAGTAACAGGAAAACATATGTGAGCAGGGCTGTGTGCTGGGATTGAGAGCATGGAGTCCAGGGACTGAGGCTTCATTCAGTACATGTGGAGTTTCAAATAGGAGTTAACTTCACATTGAACACAAGACCATGTCATTTACAAACCTGGAGTATTTGGTTTTTCTTTATATCTGGTCCACTTTTCTACAAGGCAGCCACTGACCAGAGAGAAGAAGCGCTGCTGAGGCCAGCTTATGCTGCCCAGTCTGTGTGCACCTGGGCTGAGCTACCAAGCAGCTGTCCCGTCTGACAGACACTGAGCCTTCTTCTCAGGTTGCAAGGTATGTCTCTGCACTCCTGTCTGTCTTTCATAACCAGTGCAGTAAGATTGAGACAGAAGGAGACAGTCATGCATCACTTAACAATGGGCAATGTGCCCCCTTTGTTAAGTGATTTTTATCCTGGTGTGAACATCATAGTGTGCACCTACACAAACCAAATAGTCATGATACCACAGGTGACCTGGCCTCATGAGACCACTGTTTCATGTATCATATCTACTTAAATGTTATCACCTAGTGCATGACCATATTACTGGATTATAATGCAAAGGCCAAGTCCTCTTCATCCCTTTATTTTGTTTACCAGGATATTTTGAGCTATTCAGAATTTTGGCATCTATGCCAGTTAGAGATAGAAAAAGCTGGCGGATGTAAATAATTAACTCAGAAAAGAGAAAACTTGGGTAAGACCAGAGAGTAGTCTCTAACATGTGTAAGGTTGTCACCAGGGAGAAATAATAGATGTGACCTGGGAGGGTTTGTAAACACAAACACCAGTTTCAAGACATTTATCTGAGAAATTAAAAACTCAGAATGTAAACCAGGTATGCTTACAGGCCTGCCTGCAAACTTAGCCCTCCGAAATATGAAGGAGGAGGACTGAGAGTTAGAGGTCAGTCTAGGCTACCTAGTAAGACTCTGTCTCAGAAAAAAAAAAATAGAGAAAGTAGAAAACAGGGCACCTGAGATTCAACTTTCAGGAAAATAACTAAAAAGATTAAAAAGATGTTCCATGTAAGCAAGAAACAATATAAACTGAACCACTTTTAATGTCTGAGAAGGAAGGCATTATGACAAAAACATATTAAAAATAATAATACATGAGAATGAAAGATCTAAGTTGTCAGTAAGACATATTAATTTTAGATTTAAAGTCACCTTATAAAACAGTTTCAAAATGAATAAAGAAAAGCTTAGCAACATTACAAGAGAAATCTTCAAATCTGTAATAGCAGTAGACTTTATTATATCATTCTGTAAGAGATAAAATAACTCAATTCCACCAAAAAGAAAAAAAAAGCCATGAGAACATAAAAGATTTGAACAATATAAGCAGACATGATTGAACTGACTATATGGAACCTACATTGAATAACTATAGAGCACACATGATTTTCATATATTTAGAGAATACTTAGCAAATATTGACTAGACACCATACCACAGAGAGCTTTTCTAATCATAAAATTGAAATCGTGCAGAATAAGCTTCCTGACAATAACACAATTGAGATAAAAATCAAATACATAGATAATAAGAAAATCAATGTGTAGGATTAAAAGTATTTCTCTAAGTATATATGCAGATCAAAGACATCCCAGTAGAATCTACAAAATAAATGGAAGTGTATTTGAAGGATAAAATTCTATATGAAAATCTCAAAGATAATTTAAGGCAAATGAGAAAGGATAAAAGTGAATGAACCCATAATAAGAACAGCAAATTTACTACCACCTCACTGGAAAAAATGTAGGAAAATTAGTGAGAAATGCAGAAATAAATGAACTAGAAAACAAAGATACAATAGGAAAAACACAAACAATCCTTAGAAAGGCTAAAAAAATTAATAACTTCCAGGTGAGACTGATAAAGAAAAAATAGCAGGAACTACTCAGTGACAGTGATCCCTTAACTGGAATTGGGATCCAGGGCAAAATCCTATTGGAGACCAAAACTTGGACTCCAAGGGGGAATTCCCTCTACCAGAGAACTACAGAGAGGCTGCACCCAATAGAATCTTGTGAAAACAGCAACAAGTGTCTCACTTAACCTATACTAATCTCACTCTCTGATAGAGATTCTGTTTGTATTTTTCAGAAAGCAGTGAGAGAGCCGTGGTCAGTCCAACTCCACCAATGAGCTATGGGATGATGGCTCATACAATGTATCTAATTATGGATAATAAAGACAAAAAATAAAATAAAAATTAAAAAATCTTTATACGAGCTGGAGAGATGGCTCAGGGGTTAAGGTGCTTGCCTGCAGAGCTGAAGGACCTGGGTTTGATTACCCAGTACTCACATAAGCCAGATGCACAAAGTGGCACTGACATCTAGAGTTTGTTTGCAGCAGCTGGATGCTCTGGCACACCTGTTTTCTCTGTCTCTCTTCTCTCTATCTATCTCTGATTGCAAATAAATAAAATTATTTTTTAAAATTATAAAAAATCATTACAAAGACCATTATAATTTTTAAAGTACATTACAAAGATATCACAAATATCACAGGAGGAAATTATGTAGCGCTAATGAAAATATGTGTAAAACGTATTTAGAGGAAATTAACAAACAACAGAAAATATAAGTAAGAGTGGATTTATAATTATTGGAGAGATTGAAACTGAAATGATAAATCTCTCCAAAAAGAAAATTCCATGCCCAGTTGGTTTACCAGTAAATTCTGCCACAGTTTAAGACTAGAACCTCCCAATCTTGCTTAATTCCTCCATAGACTAGGAAAAAATAGATTAAATATCTTATAATCTGTTTAAATAAAGAAAGCATAACGTTCTAAAATCTGACAAGAAAAAAAAAGTTGAGTAAAAAATAAAATTACAAGTCCAAATCGCTCATGAATTTTTCACAGGCAGTGATAATAGTCAATAAAATCTGCCACCATGCACAAAAGATAATTTTATATAACTGAATTTTTATTCTAGGAGTTCAATAATGTACTCCAGGAATAAAATCAGTCCTTATAAAATTAGAATGATAGAAGGACTCGGTGATAATGTGCTTGCTTAGCATGCACAAGGCTCTAAATTCCATCACCAGCATAGCAAAAAAGAAAAAAAGATAAAACTTAGCATCCAGATTGATAAAGTCTCATCCAACTGAGAATAGAACCTTCCTGATCTGATGAATAGCATTGCTCAATTCCATTCCATTTATGTTTAGACATGGGGAAAAAATGTCCCTGCTCTCCTCAACTGCCATCCAACAACACTTTGGAGGTTCTGTTAGTCCATGAACTCAAGAACTGGAAATAAACTAAAATGTCTAGAAAAGAAGAGATGAAATGGGCATCTCAATGGCAAAGCATGTGATTATATTTGTAGAAAAATCCAAAAAATGTACAAATAGTTGAATTAATAAAAATACAAGAAATATGGTACCTAAGAACCAACTTTAAGAAAAATAATTAAAATGATTAAGAAAGATATTTCGGGCTGAAGAGATGGCTTAGCGGTTAAGGCATTTGTCTGCAATGCAAAAGGACCCAAGTTCGATTCCCCAGTGCCCACATAAAGCCAGATGCACAAGAGGGTGTATGTGTCTGGAGTTCATGCTGTGCCCATTCTCTCTCTCTCTCTCTCTCTCTCTCTCTCTCTCTCTCTCTCTCAAATAAATAAAATATATTTTAAAAAAAGAAAGATATTTCATGCACAAAGCAAACTGTAGAAAGTACACCTCTTTGGAATTGCATGGAATTTCTATGACACGACATAATATTGAAAAGTTACAATACCTGATAACTAATCCAAAATGACCTATCTAACCCTATTCACCTCCTGAAGGACCACCTCCAAATGGCCCTTGTGTTGGGGTCTCAGTTTATGGATTGGGAATGACATAAGCACTCCACACATAACACTCAGAGTGACTGATCTATCTGTTATTAAAGGGTGTTCAGTTGTACTCATCCCCAGGAAATGCTAAGTGAAGCCACCATCTGAGGTCACCACAAGCCCACATAAGAGCTGAGGTTGGCAAGACTGACAGCAGCCAGGGTTGATGAGGAAGTGGGAAATTGAATTTCCATATGCTGTGGGCACAAGTGCATCTTGAACATCTGCTTGGAACATGAGTTTTCACTGGTTAACTGCTTTGACTTGCAGTACATATGACCAATGCATGCCATCTGTGGGAGAGATACACACCCAGCATCACTGCAGCATTTTTATGACAGCCTGAAACAGTAAATTCCTAAACCTGAGATTGGATCAATGAAGATGGAATCTGCATGTAGGAGAACAGAATGCATCCATGAACATGAATGGAATGTACAACACATGAACTAATATCAAAAGTGTGATATTCATAGAAAAAGCAGCATGCAAAATAATACGGATAAAACGTGTCTCTATAAAGTTAAAAAAAAAGTATGGGGGGACTTAGAGCTCTACTGTTAGATTTTAGGACTGAGGTCACCTTTGGGGAGAAGTAAAGGGCTAATGCCTCCTAGAGGCACTATGGAAGGGTTTATCATGTGCCAACATTCTGTCTCTTAACCGTGGAAACTTTCATTTCATTTATGTTTTCATACATTGTAAAATCATGCCTCACTTTAGCACTCAAAAGCTACAGTCGGGAGAGTAGGAGGCTAGCATAAGATACAGCATCTCCTACTTATCAATGTTGTTGGGTACTTTCCAGATTCCTACTTTGGTCCTTTTAGTATGATTATCCCTAATTTTGAAAACAAAGCCAAGCTTCCAAGGTAAATTGTGCTTTGCTCCAACAATACACAGTGGAGTTAGAGCTAAAGGTGACTTCTCTCCCAGGGAACACCATAGCATCTCAGGAGCCACTCCAATCCTGTTCCAACCCAGGTTCCCTGGGTTTTATAAACTCCTCTTCAAAGAGTTGATTAACCATCACAGTATTTGTAGGTCATATTGATATTTATACGAGTGGTCAAAAAACAGGGTCAGGGGGCTGGAGAGATGGCTCAGCGGTTAGGGCACTTGCCTCCAGTGCCTGAGGCCCCGAGTTCGATTCCCCTGGTACCCACATAAGCCAGACCCACAAGGTGGTAGCCCTGGTGTTCTTTCTCTCTCTCTCTCTCTCTCTCTCTCTCTCTCTCTCTCTCTTTCTCTCTCTCTCTGTCTCTCTCTCTCTCTCTGTTTGAAAATGAATAAATAAAATATTTATAAAAACAGGGTCAGGGCTTTTGAAAAGGTGTCTCCTTTTGAACATTTGATGATATTAAGAAAGCTAATGTGACTTTTCTCTTTGTCACTCTGTCCACAGTTTATCAGCTGAACTTCAAAAAATCCATAATCTCCCTATTTCTTAGTGTCTTTGTTTCAGAAAGAGAATACATATAATCATACTACTTCATCACTATGGAAAGAAGGACCTTGCTTTATAGGTGTAATAAGGCTTTACTTAAAGCATTGAGCCCTAGAATTAGGCATGGCATTTTGCAAAAATCTGCACCCTCCCCATATGTTATGTAGTAGCAATCATCCCAAGTAGAAATCTGTATCAGTTTGAAAGATGAATGGTTCTGGGAAAGGGAAGGGAAATGAAACTGTCTTTCTCATTCCATCTTCTAAATGAGAAAATGTGTTTCTATGTCTTCATCTAATGCAAGTAAATCAAGTTTGAATGTGTCATGTAGAGAAAAGGGATAAGACTCTAAAACTGTCTATTTCTTTCTGAGTTCAAGTGTTAAATGGAATTGAAATGCAGAACACTGTAGCTGAAAACAGGTGAGAATACCCACACTCCCCACAGAGTTTAAACCATGGCCAAGCACTTGCCCATTGTGGGTCATGAAACTTTTCTTTAAACACAGGAAGAGGAGTCTCAATTAACAGCCAACTGGAACTTGGAGATTAAGTGACTTGTCCAAGAGCAAATAGCAGGAGAATGATGCATGCAGAATTTGAGCTCATGTCTCCAAGTTTATCATATGCAATTTGATTAAACCATTTAGCACACATAGACATAGATCCACAGCTTCATCAGGCAGTCATTTAGCTAATATCCCATTCCGAGAAGAACTGTTTCACCAGACCATTCAAGAAAATTCATTCATATTAATTCAAAAGCCTTTCCTCAGTTCCATGTGTGCAAAGCCCTGAGCTAGAACATCACAGACTACAAATCTGAAGACAAGAAAAACTTAGGGACATGTCCTGGAGTGTCTGTATCTCTCTCAACTGTTGGCATTTCGCATATAGCATCTGAGATTCTGACTCATGGCAGGCGTGACTGCAATTCTGGGCCTGGATGAGCCATATGATGATGGATTTTAAAACACTTGGAGAAGTAAGTGATATTAATGAATACCCAAATTCTCAGAAATACTAACTAAATACTCAGCCCTCTTGGGCTGATTTCTTGTTTCACTAAATAGTTGGAATCCCACTTGTCAGCAGCCCCTGAGATATTCTATGCAGACTTAACTAAGTGGATTCACATTTTTCCCATGTCCAGGCTGTTTTCCCTTGAAAGTTATTCTGTAAGTTAAGATGTTAACTCCAAAAAAAGTCTCTAAAAATAGCTTCACACATTTATTATAGACTTCCTTTTCAAGAAAATGTTAAAAACCCATTCTAGGAGAGTCTCCAAGAAAACCACCTAACATTTGTTAACATTTTTCTTGATTAATCTTTAAAAATTTAAATGTAATTAAGAAATATAACTAACACTTTAAGAGAAATAAATCATAATCATTCTCTCTCCAATAAACTATTTTTTCTCTCTGGTATTATTTGTGGAATTCCTTGGTAGAATTCTCTCTCCTCCGCTGTCTTAGTTCAGTATTCGAAGCTGATATAAGATGTACATTTAATTCTTAGAATATACCTGAGGTTATTGCTCTGTGTTAATTCTGGCTTTGCATTGACTTTTGTGAAGTGCCATGAGCTAAAAATAATGGCCCAGAATGCTCAGGGGCTTGAGTAGGGAGCATGAACAGCAGAGAGCCTCATATGTGCTCCACACCCTGCCAGCAACGTACACATAACAAGTATAGAGGATCTCAGTTAAAATGAGACTATCTGATAAGCCATCTAATTCAATAGCCTTGTTTCCTCTCTAATTCAGTGGTAGTGCAGAAATCGGACATAAACCTAGTGAACAAAGACAAACTAATGCTACGTCCAAGCCCCAGAAAACTGGGAAAGAGCTTCCCTTTAGGGGAGAGTAAGTGATGTCTCTGTGGCTGTTGGGAAGATCACAAAAACTTTCCTTTGATTTTTGTACTGAACTCGTATAATTTCTGTGTGAGGAAGTCCATAGACGTCCTCACAGAATTGGGGCTTGGTCATCTTTGGCATGGATTCTAACTCCTTACCTCCCCCTAGTTCTTCAGTGTAATCTGCCTTCTCTGACTCCCTCCTGGTGACTACCTCCTTTTCACACAGTGGGATACAACATACTTGGCTGTCCTTGCCCACTCCCACTCCCCACCAAAGATTCCAGCTAGGCAGCAGTGATCACCTCTCTATCAGGACACAACTCCCTGGATCTAGTGCCTCTTTGCTTTAACCTCATCCTCATCAATGGAAAAAATCTGTTTGGATACTTTCCAGGACCAATAAAGGTGTTCTCAAGTCCACTCTTTTCCCTACATGTTCTTGTTCACTGACTTCCATGTGTGCGACTCCTGGGCACGTCACGTATCCTCCAGAACCTATAAATATTGAAAGTCCTTATTTCCATCTTATGTCTCTTCTAACATTTTAAGAGATACTCTCCATCTTGAAGATCCTAAATTAAAATAACCTTTTGGGAATGACTAGCATTTTATTGTTTAGTGTCTGTAGGAAACTCCAACAACATTTTACCATGCACTTCGAGGAACACTTCTCTGGCCAAGATCAGTCCTCTTGCACTTTTCTCTCTCATAGCAGTTAACTTTCTGTTCTTTTTTTGGGGAGTCTTCCACAACCTACTCCATTGCAATCCCAGCATCTAATAAGGCCAAGGTAAAGGGTCTGAGAGACCAAAGATGGGAAATAGAAAAAAAAAGGGGGGGGACAAAACCTGGGAGGCCACCATTAGATTTGGAGATAAAAGCCAGTTAGTAACCTTGGACTAAACAATGTCACATACCTAGGAAGTGCTCATAATATCTCCTGAATAGAGCATACACTGCATGGAGGTTTGAATTAGGTGTCCCCCATAAACTCATTTGCTCTGAATGCTAGGTCCCCAGATAATGGCAATTTGGGAATTGAATCCTGCTGGAAGAGGTGTGTTGTTGGGGGTGAGCTTATGGGTATGATAGCCAGCTCCTCCCTGCCAGTGTTTGGCACACTCTCCTGCTATTGTTTTCCACCTCATGTTGGCCAGGAGGTGGTACTGAGCCTCGGGTAAGCTATGTTTCCCCCGACATCATGGAGTTTCCCATTGAGTCTATAAACCAAAATAACACCTTTCCTCCCACAAGTGGCCTTTGGTCAGTTGCTTTGTTCCAGGTAACCACAGCACACAGCTAGCTACATTTCACCTCCTTCACCTAACCCTCAGAATGTGGAATCAGTATTCAAAAGAATTCAGAACCTCAGTGTCTGGTTAATATGCTCTAGATACGCATGTTTCACCTTAATTCTTCCTGAATTAATTGTTTAAAATACATGTAAATACTTAAATTTTAATTGCTCATGGCCTTTAATCATTGATCTGTATCAAATCAGAAAATGGTCACTCATTTTTTAAAATTAGAAGAAATGTGGAGCCACTTGTGTTTTACTAAAACAAACTTTTAGTCTTAAAACGGTTTCGTTACTGACTTTGTCACAAGGGTCTATTCATGATAAAGATCAGATTTATTTGATGAAATCAATTCTTAATTATTCATTAAGAATTCTTAATTATTCATTAGTGACGTTGAACATTTTCTTAAATGAGAGTTGGTCATTTGTATTTCCTCCTCTGAGAATTCTCTGTTGAGTAGAGTGTCCCATTTTGTGATAGGACATTAATTAATGAATAATCCATTAACTATTCTAACTAGAATAATGAGTCAAAATAATAATCACTTCAGAGGTAAAAAATTCATTGGAAAATGTTTCAGTTTGGAGTCTAGCTATGCTTAAATATTGTTGGTGTAAGAAAAGTAGAGGCATTAGAAGATATTCACTGTGACCGTGTGTTAAGAATGGGATTAAATCAGTAGCTCTATAGAAAAAACTTCCACAGCCTCTTCCTTGTCAGTTATGTGGAGAGAAAAAAATTTTAATTTAACAACTTCTATGTCTAAAGCAATAAAAGTAATATAATCAGAGCAAACTTTAAATAATTTTTTAATAATAACTATCTTTTTAAATAAAAACTATCTTTTGCTTTTTATTTGTTTAGTACTGGGGATTAACTAAGGGTCTTGCACATGGTATGTTTTTTCTCATATTTATGATCAATAATTAGATACATTATATGAGCAAGTCTTATGATGATATCCCCATTTCCCTTCTCTCTATCCCCACTCTGCTGGACCAGTCTATGGGATATAGGGTTATGGATTGTAGGCGAGGTAGCCAGTTTTTTCTCCCCCACCATGGCTCTTTTGATCTTTCCGCCCCCTCTTCTGCTCAGATCTCTGAGTAATGGTGAGTTTTAAGTCTGTTTTACTGTTGAAGTCTTAAGAGTCTTTGGATTTCTGCTTTGGATTGTGCTGGATATCCTCAGTGTCTGTCTCCATTATCCTTTCATAATTTATCTGATTTGCAGAGAAGGTAGGTCTCTTGCTCATCTCACTACTTCCTCAAAGGTCTCGCTCTATATCATAATTTACAGGTCATTCACCTCCTGCCTGGGTGACAGGAAACATCACTGGTCCTGTTGGTGGGATTGGATTGTCCATGTTCTCAGTAGCTTCTGAAACATACAAACAGAATCTCCAACAGAGAATGAGATCAGTATAGGTTAAATGAGACAAACTTTGTTAATTTGTCAAGATTATAAAGTGTGTAGCCTCTCTGCAAATCTCTGGTTAGTGGGGGTTTCCCCTTAGAGGCCAGGTTCTTGGTCCTCATATGGGATTGCCATGGATTCCAGTTCCAGTTAAGGGTTGCCTGCTTCTGAGGGGATCTCCTAGCCAATTAACAAGCTGTTGATTACCCACCTAGGATTAGTTCTACTATTGCATGGGTGAGCACTTCTTGACATTACTGGTCTCTAACAGTCTTCATCATTCTCATAGCATCATTCAGTGTTATATATCAACAATCTCTGCTTTCTCGGAATATCTTTGGTCAATTTCCCCTGGAAGCTCGTGTGATGCTTTCCAGCACTACACATGCTACCATCTGGGGGCTGGATACCATTCTTGATTAAGCAGGGTCTCTTGGTGTTGTATGATGACAATCTGTGGTATCTTCACCAATAGGGTCTTTCCTTTTACCTGGGACGGGTATTCAAGAGCCTGTCTTATTTTGAGGGACCTCATGGGTCTGTTCAATCAACAGTTCAGTGTGGGAAGTAAACAACGACTGGGACAGGGAGTTACAGGCCAGAGCAATTTGTCTTGGGGTTAGGCTACCTCCTGCCCTATTCAAGGCCTCTGTTACCTGATGATGCCTACATCTTCCTCGAGAGCTTACTGCATGAAAATAAGGATTTTATGGTATCCTTCCCTATTGGTTTAGATTGGAGTGTAAGTCCTCCCATCCTCTCCTCCCCCACAGTTCCTTCCAACCTCTTTGTCCATCACTCAATTCATCTGACAGATTTTCTTACTGTTCAGGCTTAACCTGGTTAGGAACCATTTATGAGTGAGAATATGCAGCACTTGTCTCTCTGTTCTTGTGTTAGGTTGTTAAGAATGATCTGCTTCAAGTCCATCCATTTTTCTTCAAATTTCATTATGTCATTTTACCTCTCAGCTCTGTAGAATTACCTAGTGTAAATGTACCATATCTTTGATATCCATTTGTCCAGTGATGGGCATTTGGGTTGATTCCAATTCTTTGCTATTATGAGTTGAGCTGCTATAAACATGGTTGAGCAAATGTCTCTGTACTTCGGCAAGGACTCTTGAGGGTAGATGCCCAGTAGAAAGATAGCTGGATCAGTTGGTAGTTCTATATCCATCCTATTCAGGAGCCTCCTGTTTTCCATAGTGGTTGTACAAGTTTGCAATCCCACCAGCAATGAATGAAGGTTCCTTTTTCCCTATATTCTCACCAGTATCTATTGTTGTTGGATTTTTTTCATGGTTGACATTCTGACTGGAGTGAGGTGGAATCTCATTGTTGTTTTGATTTGCATTTTCCTGATGATTAATGATGTTGAATATTTTCTTAAATGAGAGTTGGCCATTTGTATTTCCTCCTCTGAGAATTCTCTGTTGAATAGAGTGCCCCATTTTGTGACAGGGCTATTTGATTTTTTATTATTTATTTTTTTTAGTTCTTTGTAGGTTTTAGATAGTGGGCCCCTGTCCTTGGAACAGCTGGCATAGAAAGTTCTTTTCAATTACATTCACTGAAATAAAGGTTCCTCAAAATTATTCAATCAGAATATTCACAAGTAATTTATTCTTCTTTTTTTCTTTTGGGAATGATACTAAATATTCATGCTAGTAATTTTGATATTTAGTATAGCATGTTTAATGGGTTAAAAGATTGCTACTATAATAGTGAAAGTACAAATTATTATCTTTACAAGAATAAATGACAAATATTAGTCCAATGTCTGGGAAGAACATGACAGCCTTTTAAAGTCTAGTAAAAATTAGTATCATGTGCTAACAATGTGTGATTTACTAATTACATACTGTTAGCAATAAGTATTTTCTGATATGGAAATTCAAAACAGTGATATATTTCTTTATCATTTTAGTGCGTCAATTTATAAAGAGAAATTAAGGACTGTGAAATGAATGTTTTAGTCACTATTTTGAAAGGCAAACAATCTCTTTAGAGGGGTTATCCCAATTCTCCCTATTCTGCTGTCACATGCTGTTGCTATGTAGAACACTCTTCCTACATTCATGTTCTCACCCCTACAGAACCCCATTCCCTTCACTGTATGTGGTATATACAACCCCCTCATATAAAGATATGTACATGAAACATCTGCTGGTCTGATGCCCAGGGAATCTCTCTGTGTGCCTCTCTGTGTAAGACCTTCAGTAGGTCTCCATTAACTAAGCTTATGGTAAATGTTGTTTAATGATCTTATTGATGATTTTACTGGCAGTATGTGCAGCCCTGTACATATCCCAGTACTGCTTCGGAAGCTCTATATTGTTCCCCTCCTTGAACACTGACAATCATTTGAATTGTACAAGACAATGGATGGGACCAAGATATTTTCAGGGAAGAAATACTGTTTCCCCAGAATCATTATAAAAAGCCACTTGTTCTACTTCCTTAACAGCACTGGATATTTTCAGACCTAATTTTTGTCAGTGGGTTGTATGTATAACAGCAGCATAGTACAGTGGTTTTATTTGCATTTCCTTTCTTACTATAAAGATCAGAGGTCTCTTTCCTCCTCTTTCCTCTGTTAATGATCATCTGAATTATCTCCTCTGTGGAGTCTCCAAGTCTTTTGTCCACTTTTGCACTTTTTTGGTCTCTTTCTTATTGGTGTAAATGAGGTTTTTTTTTTTTTTTTTTTAGTTGTTTTTGGAATTTATAACCATATTTCTTTCCAGACTATCTTTTTGCTCTCTGGATTATTTTTATTTATTTTTCCAATTAATGGAAGGCTGTAATTTTAATGTAGTCATATTTGCTTTATACTTCATTCTTTTTGTATCCTACAAAAATATGTTTTTACAGCGAGGCATGGTGGTGCAAGCCTTTAATCCCAGCACTTGGGAGGCAGAGGTAGGAAGATCATTTTGAGTTTGAGGCCACCCTAAAACTACTTAGTGAATTCCAGTTTAATCTGGGCCAGAGTGAGACCCTACCTGGAAAACAGCAACAATATTATGGGCTGAGAGATTGCTCAGTGGTTAAAGACTCTTGCTTAAAAAACCATACTGCCAGGGTTTAAATCCCCAGTACCCATGTAAAGCCAAATGCACAAAGTGGTGCACGCATCTGGAATTCCTTGGCAGTGGCAGTGTTCCCTGACATGACCATTCTCTCTCTCTCTTTCTCTCTCTCTCTCTTGCCTTGCAAATAAATAAATTTTAAAAATGTTGTTACATGATGAAGGATGCAAAGAAGTTCTCATTTAATGAAGGGAGCAAAGAAGTTATCTTAAGCCATTTCTTAAATACTTTATTGCTTAATTTTTCTCCTTTGGGTAACTTTATTTTTCTTTAATTTAAGTTTTATATAATGTGAAAAGAGTCACTTTGTGTGTTTCCATATTGACTAAGAAATGTCCTACAACACTAGGTTGCTAATAGAATCTCTGACCTGTGCCAATAACAGGTGAGTTTCTGGACTCTCTATCCCTTGCTCATGGACTACTTGTCTATGTCAACTCTAAAGTTACACTTATTATAAGTTTATTATTACTCCTGATAATGTTTCTCTTTCCTTTTCTATGGCCTTTACATTTCAATATGAATTTTTAAAGTAGATTACTTGCAACAACAGTAAGATTTGTATTGTCGTCCTTTCCTTATTGCTTCTTTTAATCAGTGAGCATGTGACAGGTTCTGCTCTAATGGATCAAAGCAGTAAGAAGTCTTGCATATTTTTATTGCCAGATTTTCTATGAGGTTCTTGATATCTTCTATGTGATGTTAAATAGTAAAAGTTTGATTTTTAATAGTGTTATTCTGATAGATGAGGTTTTAATTGATTTTTTATTGACCTTGTATTTAGAAGCCTTGTTAAACTCTCATTACTTCTAAATTCACATTGTAAAATCATAATTCTATCCAAATCTTGTGTTATTCAGAATGGCTATGACCAGATAAGAAAGGGAAACATTTTCAGTGCTTCTGACCAAAAAACAAGGCACTCTGGTTGAACCAGACACCCATCTGTTATTTAGTCATTCTACATTCACCAGGACTTGCTGGTATTCCTCTGCCATTAACACATGTAGGAGTAGCCCAGTGGGAATGAAACATAGATTTCAAGGCACAGAATCACTGGCAGGGATAAGACTCACACTTACAAAACCCAGGGCTTGTGACAAGTTTAGATTCCTTTTAAGACCATTCTAAAATAGGATCTTTCTATTCTCTGAAATGTCTCTCACCTTTTCTTTCCTCTCTTTAAAAAAAATTACAAAGCTACTTTAAATGTCTCTCCAAAGTGAAAATAACTCTACGCCCTCATAGTCAGTTGTGCTGTCCTTCTAGCACACTGCCTGACATTCTTACTGCACACCAGAGGATGATAGCATGAGGCTTCTGTCTATAATTGTCTCACTCCTTGAATATGAGCTTTTAGATGATAGACCTGTGATTCACATAAACCTCAAAACTATACACACTGGTTTCATTTTTACTCCATCTCTGCAATGGTTAATCTCAGTTCTAAACTTGATTTAGAATCACCATGGACACAAATCTTTGAGCAAGTCTGTGAGGGATTTTTCTAGATTAAGTTGAGGTGGGAAGACCCACCCTAAATGAGGGTGACATCATTCCTGGATTGAATAAAATAAAAAATCTGCAGAACACCAGAATTCATTACTCTCTATTTCTTGACTGTAAGTGCAATATGAGTAGCTGCTTCATGTTATTGTTGCCATGCCTTCCCCACTATGATAGGACTAAATCCTCTTGAACTATAAGCTGAATTAGACCCTTCCTCCTTTAGTTGCTTTGTCATAGCAACAAGAGAAAAAAAAAACAAATAAAAAAATGGTACTGAGAAGTGGGGCTGTTGATGTGGCTATGTGGTTCATATCCTTTTGGAAATGGATTATAGAAGAAATGTGCAAAGTTTGGAATATTGGGCTAAAAAAGCTCTAGAATTCTATAAGGAGAGATTAATGGGCTTTTCTGGTAGTTTGGGAAACCAGAAGGATGAGAGAAATGTAGACACTGAAGTCTGAGCTCATGACATAACAGAGTTGAACTAGGACTCTATTGGGAACCAGGATACAGAACATTCTTGTTAAATGTTGGCAAAGAATCTGGCTATGTTTCAACCTATATCCAGAGAACTTTAATTAAGCATGAATTCAAAATAAATTGACTAATTTGTTTAGAAGAGGAAATTTAAAGACAGGACACCATACAGGCTGTGCTATATAGTAAATGCCAATTGCTCTTCTTCAGACCTACAGGGAGTGAAAACAATAAGTAGAGCAGAAAGATATAGACAATACAAAGGTTAGCAAGGAAAGCAATGTGTTCAGTTTAACACACAGAGCAAGCTGAGAAAGGAGCAGTGATTGTTAGAGACCTTGTGCTTTGTACTGGGACAATTGAAAAGATTATCCTGAGGGAAAGGCCCTACTCATTGAAGGCTCTTATTGTTGAGAATGCAAATTCCTTTGAAAGAAGAGATCCTAGACAAAAAAAAAAAAAAAAAAAAAAAAAAACAGTGCAGGAGGTTCCCTGCTCAAAACTAACTGCCTAGGGAAGTGTTTATACAGATTCAGCAACCAAGCACACAACTGTCACTATAGCTTTGGTGCTAGGATTCCAAACCCTGTCCTGATCTGACAACAAAAATTAGCAGCATTGTCCACATGATATGGTACTGAAATCAGGAAAGATGCAAAATGGAAGGGTCATAGAGTATTTCTCTATGGTTTCAGAGAGCCACTGAGACCAGTCTATATGTGATAGGACTGGATTCCCAACAAGGCGTCACTAAGAACCCACTGCATAAAGCTATAAAGGTGAAGCCAAAGTTGCAGTGAAGTCTCCATGAAGTTTGACTCACCAGAGTCATTGGATGTCAGCTAAGGAAAGCTACCAGCATGGAGTGGAGCGAGCCCAAGTTTGCAAGACATGGAGTTTGACCTGCTGGGTTTCAGTCTCAATTTTGTGTGATTTTTCCTTACAATGCTTCCATTCTTTCTTTATGGATTGTATATTGTACACTTGATCTTAGCCAAAAGGCTGAAAAGCGATGAATTGTATATTGTATATTGGAAGTATGCCACTTGGTTTTTGATGGTATCAAAGATCACAGTTAAGAATTTGCCTGAATCTTAAAAAAAAAACAAAAACTCTGCACCTAAAATTTTTAAACGGTTGGAACTCCTGTTAGAGAATATAAAGAATTTTTAAATTGTAGATGGTCATTAGCTTATGGGGACAATGGGAAGAAGATTATGGCTTAAAAATTATACATTTGTGCATCAAGAGGGTGGACTTGTGTTGGTTAATCTTAATTGCTAACTTGACAGGATTCAAAATCACCATGAAAACAAATCTCTTGTTATGACTTCTAGGGATTTTCTAAATTAGGTTAATTGAGGTGAGAATGTTCCACCCTAATTCTGGACACTGGAGTCCTAGACTGAATTAAGCAGCATTCACCCCTTTCTGCTTCCTAACTATGGATGCAATGCTTCTTGCTCCTGCCACCTCCTTTCCAGACATGATAGACTGTAATCTTGAACTGTAAACTGAAATAAACACTACCTCCTTAAGTTGCCTTTATTAGGTATTTTGTCACCACAACGAGGAAAGTAACTAATATGATCTCATTGCCATTTGTGTGGGATAGAGAAAGAGAAAATGGGAAGGAAAGGAAAGAGAGAGAGAGAAAGAGAGAGAGAGAGAGAGAGAGAGAGAGAGAGAGAGGAGAGAGAGATCCTTATTTCCTATTAGGGTACAAGAATACTAAGACCTTCAAAGATGGACATGGAGATACATTTACATTCTCTCCTCCCAATGCTCTCTTAATTATCTCTCTCAGAAAACAAAGATTAAAAAAGGGAAGGGGAAGCTCAGAGTAAAATTTTTTAAGTGACATCAAAGCATAAAGATTTAAAAGTACCTAAGGTCCTACTTCCACGTGACATAAGTATTTAGTTGCAAGGCAAAATCTCCTCCATAAAACAACCTGAAATGATGATTTGTGGCTATTCACATAGCTTAGATTTGGCTACAGTACCATTAAGCCTCACAATTAAGTTTACTTGGACAGTGTGAATTAAATGATGCTGCAAGGCAATTAAAAATAACACTGAGTAAGTTTATTCTCTTTGGAAAGCCTCCAGTATAAAAAGTCCACTCAACATTTGTTGAGTTTTGAGGTTTGGAAAAAAACTTGCTCTAATTTTAGAGTCAGTAAAAAATTTCTATCTAGAATTATATGAAAAATATGATCTTGAACTTACAGATCATGTTTTCCATAATCATCTTCCAAAAGGAGTAATAAAATCCTTTCACTGAACTAACTATTCAATAAAAACAACTCAGTAATTTCAAAACTTCATCTTCAGACATGTAGAAATAAATCATAATTTGGCTTAAAATAAAATTCAAATGCTTTTGTCGAGCTTCTTCTTTTGCTGATCAATAGACCTGCTTTCAGAATGCCTTGGTGAATTGCAACAAAACAATCACACAGGTATTCTAGTTCGCCAATCCATGAGGTCTCCATGGAGATAGGAAACTGCACCCTACTTTCCACAGCCTTCCAGAGTAGTTCCTTCAGAAAAATAGCATTCTTTGCTTCCAAGACTTTTCACATAACATCACTGTGAAAGCCCACCCAGTCAATGTCACTGGATTTTATGAGTCACTCATCCTAAACTTTTTAGTAATATCACTTATTGTGATATTAGCAGAGATATATATGATGGTTAAATTTTGTTGTCAATTTGACTGGTTAGCAATCCACAGTAATCTGGAGTATTGTATAGCAGATTTCCTCTGAATTTAAGAGAGAAAGGAAGTTTAGGGAATTCAGGAAGTCATGTTAGTTAGAAATAGACATCCCTTCCTGGGAGGGCAGTGTAGGAAAGAAATACCTAAGACTCAGAAAGTCACCAAGTCTGGGAAAGGGTTTCAAGACACTGCTCTAAAGCTGTATAAAGGGGAAGGAAATCTCTCTCCTGCCTGTTGTGTATGTGTGGTGTTGGTGATGGCTTCTCTCCACATGTTTGGACATGTGCAAGGGGACCAGCCTCTTTCACCATTTTATGTAATGTTCCCTGTATATGTAACTTCAATAAATCCCTTCTTCCCATAACTGTGCCTGGTTTGGAGGTCCATTCCAGCAGTATGTGGCTGACTATAACCATATGTATCATTACACTTTGTTCTTGCTCATTCCTTCTTCCCCCTCCCTTCAAGTCTTCCTTCCCTTTCATAGTCCTTTTTCTAAATTCATGTACTACATTATAATTTATATATATCCACATCTGACTCTGACTTAATTTGTTATATGATCTCCAGTTCTATCCATTTTTTCTGTGAATACCATGATTTCTTCTTTACAGCTTAATAGAATTCCATATGTATATATACAACATTTTCTTTATGCATTAATCTGCTGGTAGACCTCTAGATTGGAACCATTCCTTGATCTTTGTGAACAGTGGATCAATAAACATGGATGTGCAAGTATCTGTGTTGCACCGATTTAGAGTCCTTTGGTTATACATCTAGGAATGATATAGCTAGGAAATATAATTGGCCTGTCTTCAGTTTTTTTTGAGGAGCATCCATCCTGTCTTCCATGGTGGAAGTACAAGTTTAATTTCCATCATTAGTTTGTAGGAATTCCTTTTGTTCCATGTCCTTGATAGTATTTGCTATCATTTATTTTCTTGATGATAACTATTCTGACTGGGAGAAATGGAATCTCAAACAGTTTTGATTTATATTTCCCTGATTGCTAAGGATTTTGATCACTTTTACAAATATTTATTGGGGATGTATATTTCTTTCTTTGCTGGCTTGATGAGTTTTGGTATTTAATTTTTGGACTTCTTTAGAGAGTCTAGATATTATTTTTCTGTTGGATGTATAACTGACAAAGATTTTTCTCCCATTTGATAAACTTTCTCTTTTACTCCATTAACTATTTCCTTTGCTGTTCAGAAGTATCTTTATTTCATGAGATCCCATTTGTCAATTGTTGGTCTTATCTTCTGAGCTACTGGAGTGCTATTCAGAAAGCCCTTGCCTATGGCTACATCTTCAAGTATATTCTCTACTTTGTCCTGTAGTAGTTCAGGGTTTTGAGCTTTACATTAAAGTCTTTGAATCATTGGAATTGACTTTTGTGCAGGGTGAGAGAAAATACTCTAGTTTCATTCTACCACATGTAGTTATCCAATTTTCCCAGCAGCATTATAGAAGAGGCTGTCTCTTCCCTGATGTGTATTTTTAGCATCTTTGTGAGAAATCAGGTGGCTTGCTGTGTAAGTTTATATCTGATTCCCCTTATCTATTCCATTGATCTATATGTCTGTTTTGTGCTCATATCATGCTGGTTTTGTTACTATGGGTCTGTAGCATAACTTGAATCAAGTATGGAGATACTGCCAATAGTATTTTTGTTGCTTTAGAAATTCACAGTCTCTTCTATATCTATATGAATTGTAAGATTAATTTGTTTTTCTGTTTCTGTGAAGAATGGCATTGTAATTTTGTTGAAGACTGCATTGAATCTGCAGACTTTTTCATGTGGATTGCTACACAACTTTAGTGGTATACATTTTTAAGCCCAAATCCACATGAGTTGCAGATAATATATCATGAAAGTATGATTTAAAGTTCTGGCAAAGACATTCACTAAGATTTGAAATCTTTTCCCATTTCAGACTTGCTACATGAATCTCAGCTTCAAATGTACACTTTCTAAGTCTCAATGACATATGTCATGTCCTTACCCAGTGTCAGAATTGAAACCTCAGCCCTTAAACTACAAGCTTTAGAAAAGACTTTCCCAAAGGTAATGTAGCTGCAGAGATAGCCCATGCACCCTGTTTCTCAGTTCCTTTTTCCTTTTAGCCCCCTATGAAGTTCCATTACTTGTTTGCTCTTTGTTTTTGTTTCCTGAAAGAGAAAACCGTAATTTAAGGCATACTTGTTTGGTTTATCCAACACTCAATACAGATTGACAGCTTTTCAAGTTCTATATTTTATACTACTGTCAGAATAGGACCTGGTGCTTCTTCAGTATTTATTAGTTTAGATGTGTGTTGGAAGCAGACCAAAGGTATGGAAGAGAAACATTATCTTTAGAGATAACAATCCTGAATTTGAATACATCATAGGACACTTATTCATTGTTTGCTCTTAACCTGACTGGACCCCAATTACCTCACTTATGAATCAGAATAATTCCTATCCTTATCAGTCAGTTCAGTTGCTGAGAAAAAAATGTTATTTTTTCAATGAAGCACAGTAAGGAGCTCCACACAAAGAGCTGAGTGCTGGCAGAACCGTTGGCAGAGCCAGAGTGACTGGCATGCCTTTGCCTCTGGGATCAATGCCCGGAACTGAGTAGCTGGTCCCTCAGGAGTCTCTTCCCTTCAGCAAGGATGATGCTCACTGTGATGCAGTATTGGAAGCTTGGCACTGAGATGCAGGTGTGTTGCACTTGCTGATCCACAGATAAGCAGAACACAAACCCCCCATTCCCCCCCCACACACACACAGTGTCAGTCCACTGCTTCTGCAGCACTGCTGGGCAGCAGGTCAACCTGAAGGTCACACCCTCCACATCCATGCCAGAATACTGATTGGAAGAATAAATGTATCTGGCCCTCTCTCTGCAGAATGCAGTGAGAAAGGCTGGCTCTTTCTCACCAGCCTCTGCAAAATGTGGTGCTGAAAGAGTCAATTCCCAGTGTCCTCGACAGATCTCACAAGGTTGGATGGGGAATAAATGCAATATAGGCCAAGTACACAGCACTGATCTGACATGTGGGGAACCTCATTTAAGCTCTTGGTCCCCTGAGGGCTTAAGGAGCACTTCCCAACAAAGCAGAGTTTGTGCCATCTCAGGTTCCTTAGGCTGGAGCACACAGGGCTCACTCATGCACACAGATGTTAATTTTACCAAAATATTATGTCTTCATCTAAAATTAGATTTGAGGCAGTGATTTACAGATGAAACCCATCGTTTCCCTCCAAGACATGGTTACTTGATGGATCAGACAGGGATTGCATAACAAGTCTAGCTGGTACAACTCCAACCCCAAGGGCCAGCTCGTGTCCAATGTGTGAGAACATAGGTGTCAAATTTAGAGGCCTATCATACAGAAGGTTAGAGAAAAGCAAGGCGGCACATTTGTGACCAGCATACAGGACCGCAACAGAGCCTGCAGCTGTTTAGAAGTGGGGACAGCCATGGATATAGCTGGTGCCATTCCTCGTTCCTCTTGGTGTGAAGTGCTACCCAAATACCTCACTCTGTTGATGTAAAATTCTACATGAAGGAGAAAAATATGGCATAAACACTCTGGAGGAGGGTATTTAGTGCAAAAGAAATAAACTAAACTTCACTTTCAAACAAAATTGAAAATAGAAAAGAGAAATTTCCCAAATAACCTTCCCCTACACTGCAAAGGATGTTAACAAGTTGTAAGTAGGCCAGTCAGATGATTATTTATCATTGCGTTTTAATGCAGGAGAATTTCAAGTGGACACAAGGGATAAGAAGCAGAGAACCTTCTCTATATTGCGTGACTGCAGGCAGCCTGTCTCTTCTGTGATTCCACCAGTGGTTTTGCTTCAGAGCAGTCACAGAGAATCCTCTCGTCAACACTTCCACATTTATCTCATAGAATCCCCTTAGTGAGCCTTGTGGCAGGCCCAAGATGGTCCCTGACAATTTATCATGCTCTGGAGAGAGCTGTATGTCTGCACACTTAAGGCAGCTCTTATTTCATGAGGCTGTAGTGACATACTTAAGAGATTTGGTCCCAGAAATTCATGTCGTCCCTAAACAAATAGCAGACTTGATTATAAGAATGAATAAAACAAAGAAGCATAAGCATCAGTCTTGAGATGTATAAGGGCTCCATAACCACACATTTACCATGTATAATGCCACCATCCTGGGAGAGCGGGTGCTCCTGCCTACAGCACACTGTGGCTGCAATGTTTTATAACAAACCTGGCGAGACCAGACTCAAGGTCACATTTCTTCCTAGCAAATCTCCACATTCACCTACTACTCAAAATTAGGCTTAGTGCCTCAGATCCCATCTTTGTTAGTAGGATGCGTCCCTTGTATTCAAATTGGGAACAAACAGCAAATGCTGGGCTACAGTTTCATCCAGTTTCTTCTAAAATATTTCACACTGAGGAATGCATACCTTTGGCTGTTTCCTTTGAGTGCACCACTGACCCTGGGGGCCAGTAGGTGTTGAGCTCTCCTAAGTTAAGATCAGCTCTACAAATTCCCACTGGAGAGGTGGCATGATAGGCCAAGAAGTGAAGAAGGGTCAGTAACTTTTCTAAATCTTGAGTGTAGATGTCACTTTGTACTTCATTTTCATTATTTCTAACTAAACATCCATCTTATCATTGCCTCCACTCTGGAAATTCTGATGATTACAAAACATATTTTTACTAATTACTCATTGTTTGCCCACTAAATATTGTAACTCATTATGGACAATAAAAAAAAGTTTCAGACATGGGCCAGGCATGGTGGTGCACGCCTTTAATCCCAGCACTCAGGGGGCAGAGTTTGAAGGATCACCTGGATTTCGAGGCCACACTGAGACTACATAGTGAATTCCAGGTCAGCATGGACTAGAGTGAGACCCTACAATGAAAAACAAAAAAACAAAACAAACAAAAAAAAGTTTCAGACATAGATACTTATCCAAAGAACATAATCAGTGAGAGCCGTGGTTGGGAAGAATATCCAGAGACATGGCCCCCCTCAGTAACAACATACTCAGGCTGGGAGAACCAGGCTGACTACTAGGCTATCCATGGTCCCCTGCCCCAAGGACTGATCCAGACGGCCCACAGAGGAGGATATCCAGCTGATTGAGGATGGGGATGAGGGGCACTGGGGAACTAGGGATAACAACTCATTGTTTGCCAGTTAAATAATGTAACTCATTATGGACAATAAAAAAAGAAAAAAAAAGAACATAACCAAATCACCAAGATGTATCACAGATATCATTAACGGAAAGGAATCAAAACAAAACTGCAGTGAGAAACTGCTTCACGCCATCAGAGAATGCTGTGGTTTGACTGTAAAATGTCCTCCAAAGGCTCAGGTGTTTCTTTACTTGGTCCACAACTTGTGGAAGTGTTTAGTAGAACCTTTTGGACAGGCATAGATAGGGTTGTGGTTCCCAGTTAGCTCCACTTCTGACCTGAGTTCTCTGCTTCCTGGTCCACCAAGTAACAAGCTGTCACCTCATATTCACTTAATCAAAGGAAGCCACTCCAGCCATCATGAATCTTCCCAGCCAATAATCCACAACAGGTACTTAGAGTTTAAAATGTGACAGAATTCTGTTTGACATATTTCTAGCCATTGAAGGGGTTCTTAATGAAGTCAATAATTCAACAATAATAATATGCCTGCCAATTACATCATAGAATTAATTCCAGCATTCACTAGCCAAAGTAATGAACTTAGACTCTGAAAGAACTCAGAATGTCAAATGTTGGAGTGAGTGCTCCACTATAGGATGTATATTCACACGAATGTAAGGAGGCTTCATCTGTAAGTCTTGCTTTGTGCGAGTAGATTTAGTAGGGAATAAAAAGTGAAATTGGTGGGAAAGTCAGCAATCTGCAACCTTTTGGAAGTCTTTAATTGCAGGCCAGATTCTGAGTAATGATAGCTTGTTGCCCTTCCAATTCTTAGATATTTTTAACCATGAATTTATTTTTATCACTTTTGTTTTAGCCATTTCAAGGGGAGGAAGTCATCTTTTGCATCTTCTTGTGATTTCTGTGATGTGTTTTGGAGAAAATAGCTCCAATATATTTCACACCTATAATTTTATTGCTTGGAAAGGCCTCTAGGGTTTGGCAGGCCCCGTGTTGATATGGTGAGCCTGTGGCCTCCCAGGACCCTAATGCCACATCCCTGCTCAAGTAGAAACTTTGCTACATATACATTTCTCTCATATGGAGATAGTTGAATTTTTGCCCTATTTTTGGTTTATGGAAGGTTCCCATGGCACATTGCATCTTTTTGAGTCCCTCCTCCACTTTCTGCTACATTACACTGTCCATTTTATATCTATTCCAAGACCTATTCCTAATTATCAAATGTTCATTAAAGCCAAGCTTGTAGTTCCCGCTACTTGAAAGGCTTAAGGGGGCGGGGATCTCAGAAGATCAGGGCCAGGCTAGATAACATAGCAAGATTCTGTTTCAAAATTTTTAAATTAATAATATTTAAGTTTTATCTTTTCTAAAATGCTGCTCATTCCTTCCCACCCAAAGTTATCACCTATCCACAGTGTCTGCTTCCTAACTATTGATTGATTTGTGTATTTCCATATTCATGCACCATATTTCATCCATTCTTAGATGGGGTTAGCCTAGAAATCTCTTTTTTATTAATGATAGTGCAATTTATTTAACTTTGAAGGATACCCCTTTTATTTAATTCAGAATTTCAAGCTAATAATAGCTACAGAACACCTATCAGCTTCGATCATGATGATGAATGTTAGAAACACAATGATGCAGAATAGCCCTTGGTTCCTGCCTCTGAAAAGGTCACATTCTGCTCTTCTATTCTCAGCCATGTCTTTGGCATTAACAGGGTGTCTCTGTCTTTGCTATGCTCAGGGAAGTGTAGTGCAAGTAACTGTTGCAGAGATGGTCAGCTGCTTAACT
>PVHP010014947.1:0-38268 GCA_004024765.1 Zapus hudsonius
AGAGAGACATCTACTGGTCCATTTCCTTCCAGCGCTAAGCACCTCCCCCATTCACAGTAATTAATGTAACATTTTCTCTCTTACAGCTGACAGCCAAGAGCATAATTAGAGTGTAATAAAACACAGAAAAGTCACCAATGCAAAGTGGAATAAACAGTAAACAGCGAGGGAAGAGAGGATCCATCCGGGAGCGTGATGGCTGGGTAATGCCTTAGATAAACTCTGTGCACATTGACACTGTCACGCTCTCCGCAGCCCCAAGTGTGCTGGGAGCTGGTGCAGACAGACAGCTCGAATTAATCCCAGGAGAAGCGCATGACAGGCGAGGGAAGCACACAATTAGAATGAAGGAGGAAATTGGAAATGGCAAAGGTGTGAACATATGTCAAATTACAACTAAATGATAAATTACAATTCTGTCATTGGAATAAGCGGTAATTAAGAAAGATTTCAGCAATCCCTGTAAGGGGGGGGACACGAGAGCACCACATTTCCCCCCAGTTTAGATTAGTTTGCTGAAGTGTTTCCATCCATCTCTCACACATGGGGATGAGCCTCCCTGACTTTTTTTTTTTTTGAGCGGCATTATTTGTGTATATTAAGAATAATTCTTTTCTTTCCTCTTCCCCATTTTCCAGACTGGCAGAATGATGGTGTCAAAAATGCCCAGGAAGCTGAGAGGATGCCGCCCAGGAGGAGGCAGTTTTCTGCAGGAGCTGCCTCAGCACTGTAATTATTTTAAACAAGCTCTGCCCAGTCCAGTGACAATTAGGATAGCTTGCTCCATGGCTTGGGGGACTCTGGAACCCTCATAATCACTGCACAGGCGTCCTTTGCGCTTAGACAGTAATGACCCTGGGTGGGGTTTCCTGGCAGTTTTCGGCCACTTAACCACAACCACAATTTAAAACAGCTGTGTAATTAATGGGAGCTTTTTTTTTTTTTTTTGAATTCAACATACAATTCCAATTTAACTTAACACCTGTGGTTTGTTACAAGCTCGGAGGAGACCATGTCAGGGAGAGGATGAGAAGCAGAGGGCTGGCAGAAACAGCCTGGGAGAGGGTACCCTGTCCCATGGGGCACATGCCTGCCAACACAGAGGAGCAGGGGTTCTTCATAGTGGCCAGTCTCACAAGGTGGTGTGTGCAGGGAGGTTTTCCTCAGCACGCTGAATATTTTGGCCTTGGATGCTTTCAAAAAGCAGACATGTCTCTGACTTCTCCAACCCTTGCAAACTCTCTCTCTCTCTCTCATCATTTATCTATCTATCTATCTATCTATCTATCTATCTATCTATCTATCTATCTATCTATCTATCTATCTATCTATCTATCTATCTATTATCTGTTTATCTAATTAAGCAAAGAACACATCTTTGGAAGGACTGTACACGACCTAATCCAAAGTGACCTTCTGATTATTTAGTCCATCTTCAAACACGGAAAATTGAATTGGATATCCTCTACCTGATACTTGGTGACTACTTATGCATTGGTTGTAGAAACAACACTAATAATAGTAATAATAAGTTATGGGGAAATGAGCTGAAATAAAATGTCTGAATATGTAAGCGTAGCATCCCTCGGTTGTTTTCATGTTTATAAGACATGCTTGATACTATTTTCTTTCTCAAGTATGTATAACATTAAATAGCTACAGCTCTGCACTCACAGAATAGTGATTAGGTACAATCAGACATTGTCTAAAAAGATACTGAAATAGCAAAAGTTTCTCTCAGAACATACATAAATATTTACATCATTTATTTTTTCACCCTTCCCTCAAGGGCAAAAGAAGCAAACATCCAAAAAGGTAAATAAAATTCTCTAACAGGAAGGTCAGAGCTGCAGTAATCTTCTGGGATGAATCAATTTCTAGCAGCTGTGGCCTAATATTGTAGTTCAAGGCCTCAAAAGTTTAATTGGGGAAGCGTGTTAAAAGTTAAAGGCCAGAGTCATGTTAATTACATGAGGTTCTCCTTGTAGAAAATCCACCCAGCTCTGCTATCTCCCTTACTTCCATAGATAAGGGTGTGTTTCTGTAGCACACCTCTGTGATTTAAGGAGCTTTATTTTATTCTAAAAGCAAGTCTTTTAGGGCCATCTGTATGCTTCACAAGTAACAGAGCCTAATGGGCCTATTGGTTATACTCTTAGGACGGTTCAGGTTCAATCCTATGCCAGAACGTGAGAAGAACCTAGGATGGAAAATACTGAGAGCTGGTTTCAGTTCTTCTTTCCCCTGGGCAGCAATAAGGAATTATAATTGTTGTTTGAATATGTTCTACTCACGGAATTAGCTTTCTTAAAGCAACTAGAAGAAAGGCAACTATATTGGAGAATATGGTGGGGAAGAGTGTGAAAGCCTACCTCAATCAAGGCTGTAACCAGGATTGACACCTTCAATTGTCCTCTGACCTACAAGCACGCATGAACCTGCACATGCACGTGCACACACACACACACACACACACACACACACACTCCAACAACAACAACAAATGAGCAAGCATGTGATGGTTTCATCCAGATATCCCCCACAAAAAATGTGTTCTGAATGCTCGATTCCCAGCTGATGGCAGTTTGGGCATTAGAACCCTGTTGGAGCTGTGTTGTTGGGGTGGACTCCAACAAAACCCATTAGAAAATATTCAAGTAACATTAGAAACCATTTTGATGAAATAGAGCAGTCTAACATACAGATAATTCACATCCCTTAGGAGAGCACAGAAAATATGTTTGAAGAAATAAAGATTGCAAATTTTCCAAATTTGTGAAATAAGACAACGTATATGTTAGCATTTTGATGTCCGCCACAAATATAAAATAACATTAAGACAAAAATAATAGGAGAGAAACTTAAAAAGTTTATTAAAATATTTTATTTAGAAAAAACAAAGTAATTCAAAAACAATCAGATGGGAAAATGTGTCTACACTTTAAATATTTCATCATTATGAATAAAAAGCTTCTGTAAATATTTGTGTTTGGGTTTTTATGTGGACACAAGTTTTCAAATCGTTTGGGTAAATACCAAGTTGTATCACTGATGTAGCATATAGTAAGGCAACTTCAGCCTCTCCAATAACTGCCAGTCTTCATGTTTTTGCATTCCCACTGGCAGTAGTAAATGTTCCAAATTTTATTTCTTCTGAAAGGTATGTTCTGGCATCCCACTGATGTATTAATAAACTTTTTATAAGGAGACATAATGTAGAGTATATTTCATATATTTACTTGCCTCTATATATTTTAATAAGGCATCTTTTTAGACCTAATGTTTTAATAGGTTGTTTGTTAGGATTAAGTTTGAATAAATCTTTGTATATTTTGCATAGTAGTGTTTTTATTTTATTTATTTATAAGCAGAGGGGGGAACTCTGTTCATCTGGTTTACATGGGGAATTGAACCCCAGGTCCTTAGGCTCTGGAGGCAACTGCCTTAACCTCAGAGACATCTCTTCAGTCCTATACTTGTATGTTTAATAGACATTTTTTTCCCAAATATATTCTCCAAATTTGTGACTTGCCTTTTTAATCATTTTAACAATAATTTCTCACAGCAGAAGTTTTAAATTTTGATACAGTTAAGCTTATCATTTTTTTCATACATGATGCTTTTAGTGTTGAATATATGGATTTATTGTCAAACCCAGTATCATTGAGATTATGCCCTACCTAGGTTATCTTTCAGATATTTAGTACATTTGTATTTCACATAACACTTAGCTTTATCTCTATCTTGTTCCATTGATCTAATGCTTTCATACATCTACACTATATTTTTGTTTGTTTTATTAGTTGGTTGCTTTGGTTTGGATCTCTAAAACCATGTCTCAGTATGTACAGCCTGGTCTTGACTCTTATGTAGCCCATGCTGGCCTTGAACTCAGAATCCTCCTTCCCCAGCTTCCCAAGTGTTGGTATTATTATAGTACAGCACTATCTTAATTGCTATATTATGTCTTGAAGTTTTGTAGGCTGGGTTCTCTATTTTCTTCTTTAGTATTGCGTTGACATATTCTTTTTGTTTTGCTACTCACATAAACATTAGGATTAGTTTGCTGATGTCCATGAAGAAACTTGCCAGGATATTGAGCTGAATATGGAGATCAAGCTGGGAAAAATTAATCTCTTAAATTTTACTTTCATGAATATGGACTATCCACTTATTTATAAATTTGATTTCTTCATCAATTTTGTACTTTTGTTATATAAATCTTGCACATCTTTTGTTAAATTTATACACAAATACTCCATTCTTGAATGCTAATGTAAATAACACCATGTTTTCATTTTGAAGTTCTGATTGTTAACTCTGGTATGTAGGAAAGCAATTAATTTCTGTGTATCAGCTAAGTATCCTACAATCTTGCTAGAATACCTTACTGGGTCTAGAAGCTTTTTATTAACTTTTTTAACTTTTTGAAATGTTTTACATAAACAATGGTGTCAATGGCAATTGAATTTTTCTTTCATTTTCTTCTCTATTATATAACTTTGTTTACTCTTATATTGTGGAATTAGCTACTATTCCAGAAAAAAACATAGAATATGGGTGATAACAGGGGGGTATCCACTGAATTCATATTCTTGTATTTGTAAAGGCATGGTTTATAGACAAAAATATTGTCTATCCTGTGGAATCTTCTGTGAGAGAACTTTAGTAGAATGTACACTTGCCTGCTAACTGACATTTATTACATTCAGTTATAAATGGCATTGCTCAGTTTACATGCATCTGTGCTGATACTCTGCTTGCTGAACCTGTTAATTACTGATAGATGATAATTGAAGTGTCCAATAGTGTGCATGCGTGCACACACATATGTATATGTATATATATATATATATATATATATATATATATATATATATATATATATATATGCATACATCCTTTTCTATGGGCGATTTTACTTGCTCTGAAGTCTGTTTTGTCAGAAACCAGTATAACTACTCAAGTTTTCTTTTTGTTTGGCATATTATATCTTTCTCTGTTTAGTTTTAATCTTGGTCTTTTTTATTTAAAATGAGTTTCTTGTAGACAACTATAGTAGACAGCTCCACAATGTTGGGATGAACATCCAAACCAGACACAATTTATGAGAGGAAGATATTTATTTCAAGCTTACAGATCCAGGGGAAGTTCCATCAATGGCGGAAGAAGCCACTTACTTCCATACATCTAAACAGAGAGAAAAACTGCAACAAACAAAACAAAAGCACCAGCACACACAAACTGGCCAGAGCTCAGACTTGCTCTCTCACACCTTTGGGCTGGAATCCCATCTACCCCCCAAACACACCCTAGGGCTGGACTCCAGCATCCACCCCCAGGGATTCCTCCTCCAGTTAAGTGGCTGGAGATCCAGGTTTCAAGTCTAATTTTTTAATTATTTATTTTTATTACTAAGTAGAAACTCTATGTACAAGTCTTGTGTTAATACCCCCATTTTTCTGCTCTTTTCCCCTCTTCCACTGAGGACCCTCCTCAATGAGATTGCCAGAATGCTCCATGGGATGGAGGGCTATGAGTTGTGCAAGCAGCAGACAGTTCTTTTGTTTGGGGGCAAAGCCACTGGATATTCCCCCCACCATGGCTCTTAGAATCTTTCCACCTTCTCTTCAGTAAAGTTCCCTGAGCCATGGTGTGTGAGTTTTAAGTCGGCTTTAGAGTTGAGCTCTTGAGAGTCTCTAGGTTTCTACTTTGGACTGTTTTGAGTATCCTTGGAGACTGTCTCCATTACCCTTGTGTAGGATGTCTGACTGCTGTCGAAGCAGCCCTCTTGCTTGTTTCCTCACTTCCTCTATGATTTCACCTTGGTCCTTGCTGATGTGTTAGGAGTGGCTCATCTGCCTGGGAGTCAGCTATTATTTCAGGTCTTGTTAGTAGAATTCGGTTGTCCTTAGCTCTCACTGCCTTCTGGATTTCTCTCCCAGAGTACCGGCATGTGGCTATGTGTCTGCCATCTTCTTTTCTACCCGAAGTTTAATTTTAACACCTGAGTCAATGGGGGACATGCATTCAAGCTAACACAACCACTCTCTTATTTTGTTTGTTTTGTATTGCTTTATCCACTCTGAAAATCTCTGTGTTTTAATTGATATAACAATATATTTGTTTAAATTATGTAATTATATATTTATTATTTAATATATATATATATATATTATGACATTATGACTGAATAATTACTTCCAATAATTATTGATATAGCTGGATTGATGGTTTCACAGTTAAAGTCACTTGCTTGCAAAATCTGCTGGCCTAGCTTCAATACCCCAGTACACACATAAAGCCAGATTGAACATAAAGTTGTAGTAAAAGACCCTGACATACCATACACACATTCTCTCTCTCTCTCTCTCTCTCTTTCTCTCTCTCTCTCTTTCTCTCTCTCCCTCTCTCCTTCTCTCTCTCTCTTGCCAATTAGGAATAAGAAAGATAAAGTAGGAACAAGAAAGATTTAAGCATAGTCCTTAAGTAAGATACCAAAATGCTTAAAAGAGAAAAAAACACAATTGTATGTACCTACAGATAGATGTGGGCAGAGAGAGATTTCTATTTTCATTGCACTTTCTTTCCTTTTACTTGTATTTCTTAAACTCTTTTTATGCCTTTTCTTATTTGCTTAAATCTTTTGGTAGGTTTCCTTTCTTAGTATATGTGGGCTTGGTTTTAAAGTTTTGTTGGTTTCTAGAGTTTATGCATTTAGATTTATAACATATTTACCTCTATAGTATATGCTTACAAAGAATTCAATGTATTTTAAAATTACACTACATGTCTATGGGTAGTCCACTTAGTCTTAGAGCATCCCAACTTGATTTCATCCATGATTTACACTGCTAGCTTATCTATAAATTATGATCCTCTAATATATTTTTGCTGTTATTAATTTGAGCAAACTATTAGTACTTGGATCAATTACCAATATGATAATAAAGTGTCTTATTTTACCCTTTTTTATTAACATTTTTCTTGCCACTGCATTGGTCCATGATTCTGACATATTTAATTTCCTTCTCACTGAACAACTTCTTTTACAATTCCTTGTAAGAAAAATCTACTATTCACAATTCCCTCTCACCTCTACTTGACTGAGAAAGCCTTTGCCCATCTCTCACATATGAATGAATTTTCTTTTACAAATGTTTCAGATGATTTTTTTCTAAAAGCATGTCATTTCATTTGCTCTTTGCTATCACAGTTTCAGAGGGGACATTCTCTACAGTTCTTACCCTCATTCTTTCATAAGTACTATATGCACTCCTTACTTCCATCTTCTTTCAAGATTTTCTCATTGATTGTCCTCAGATTGCATGTGCTATGACTAGACGTGTTAGTGGCATTTATCATAGTTAGCACCCAGGATTTTCCCAAAGCTGTGATATTACATGCATTGTGGTTTTTTTTTTTTTTTTTTTTGGAAATTCCTGGCATTTTTTTTTTCTGATTTTCCTTCTACTTACTTTCCCTAAATACACGTAAAACATTTTATAATTTTCCCTAAGTTCCTAGATATTCTTTTACTTATCTGTGTTATACTGTAGTCCCTGTTAACAACAGGTATTGTGTTTGATGCAAAAATTTTCTTCTTGTGTCCTTGTTCTTGACTCCATGGTTGACTTAGGGTTTTCCTAAGGACTCCTTAATAGAATCTGAGAGTTGAAATTACTTCAGCAGAAATTCATTGTTAATATATAAGAGCTGGATTAATGTGTTGGGAAAGTGTAGAGGAGGAAAGATATATGATTAGATCTAGTCTTTTAGCAAGCCTGTGTCCCTGGGCTCTGACTTTCACAAATGCCTTTAAAAAAAATCTCCCCATTTATGTGAGACAGGAAGGACAGTGTGGCTGGCACTGCAGCTCCCTTTTTGAAGATGCACCGGGTTCCTGAATACTTAAGTTAGATTACTTCCTGCTAAAATCATTTTCTTTGAATGCAAGCTATTTTTGTGATCAGAATTCACTCTCCAGCAAGACTGAGTCCACAAAAATTTCTTGTTGTTTGCTTTGATGTTTGTTTAAATCTTTGGTCCCTAGACAATTACCCTTTAATTCTCCTACAGAGAAGACACTACAGCGGCTTCCATTCCTGTAAACTGTGATTCTTCAAATTTCCTCATCTCTCCATTTTGGGAACTGATACACTTATTTCCCTGTGATTTCAGTGCTCTGATGGGTTTCAGAATAATTGTTTGGGTTTTTTGTTTGTTTGTTTGTTTACCTTTATTCTTGGTGTGAGGATTGGAGTGATAAGTTTGAAGTTTGTTTAATGTTGGAACAGAAACTGTGGATCTACACCAATCATTTAATATATATGATACTTGCATTTTAGTAGCAAACTAATTTGGATTAATTAAACATATTTACAAGAGTAATTTTTAAATTTCTCATTTAAGAGTTTAAAGGCATTTTTAAGGAAGAAAGAAGAACTACACAAGAACTCCATAAAGACAATAACCATAACAAAATAAATAAGGAACCCTTGTTTGCATCGGGGATAATACAGAAATCATCAAAGGAATGAATGTAAGACATAGAAAGGTATTTGATGGATGAAAGTATTGCTTATGATAAAACATCACCTATATTCATGGTGTTGTGCATATTCTTACCAATTAGAATGAGTATTTAAATAATAGTTCTGAAAATTAATAATAGTAAGTCTATATGTTTTCTGACAATACCTGTCTTCTATTTATTATTCTACACTGCCAAAGTTCCTTGGTCTACATTTCTATGAACATAAATTGTTATCTAGAAAAATTCCACACTCCGAAATAAGCATGATCATCCTACAAAGAACACTATTGACTGGACATTATATAGCGCTAGAGAGCTGTGGCTGTGGAAGGACAATGATCTGGAATTGAAACCCATGTCTCACTCTTTTGAGAGAGAGAAACAGAGGGTGAAACCAGGTGAGAAAGAGACAGACAAAGTTTTGAATATCAGACAGTCTGTATGACTTTTTTCTGTCTCTGAGAACAGTGTAGGTAAGCCACCCTGGTCTGGTTTCTGGTTGGGCAGTGGTGGCTTTCAGACTCTGTCACTGGTTACTTTGTTAGACTTCCACAGAGTGCTGACACACTTGGTCAGGTAAGATCCATTCCCTGTAAAGATGAAAGCCAGAATTTTTCACAACAGAATTCTAACTATTGAAAAAAAATGGATAGTAGCATGGCACTACCTTTAAGACAGGATGGCTGAAACAGGACTTCCTTGCCAAGGTGTTATACATTTGGTGGGGCATTTTAATGTGTCAGATGCTTTCTATGTAATTTTTATGTGAGTGGCTCCTATTGGAGTTCTTCCAATGTATCCCACCAACTACAAACTGTCATGACTTTGATGACAATCATTTTCTTGCAGTGAATACCTCTGCCCCCTGGCAGAATATGTTATTCTGATTTAAACAATAGTAACTGGTCCATACTTTATTGCATCTCCACAGAACGTAAGTTCTTTCCCTTGTCTCAGGCATTTGAGGATGGATGGGTTGCACTATATTGTGCAAAAAAAAAAAATCTTTACATAAACCACAAATGATAGACCCTTAAATTTGTATATATACTTTCCAAGTTAACACAGAAAGCTTTTTTGTCCTACAAAGTCTCTTGCTCATCTCTGTCCATCATCCCTCTTTTAGATATGTCCAGGTGTAAATGTAAAGCTCCAACTAGCATGTTTTTAACTCTCTAAATCTAACCCTTCGACAGGAAAACAGATATTGGATCAAGTGAAAATAAAATGAAAGCACTAACATGAGGTTAGTACTAACACTAATTCTAGGATATAAATTGCTAACATGTAGGTCTAACTACTTGTAGGTCTAACTGCTTTCTTGTTTGTAATATGCTGAAAGCTTCTTCACCAAGTTCAGCACTGTTCTGTTTTTAGTAGAAGAAAACTCTCTACCTGATATTGACCTTCTAAAGAAAGCAGGACAATCTTTTTCATAGATTGAAAGACCATATAAGTGCTGGTTTTGCCATTTCCAGAAGCACTAACTGAAGCTCTAAAGAGAATTATTTGCCAAAAGGGGAAATTCCCACTATCAGAGACCTACAGAGGCTACTCCCTATAGAATCTTGCCAAATTATCAACGGGAGTTGCGTTTAATTTTTACTGATCTCAATCTCCGGTGGAGATTCTGTTTGTATTTTTCAGAAGGCTGTGAGAGAGCTGTGGTCAATCCAGCTCCACCAACAAACCACAGGATGATGGCTGACATCCTGGCAAGAGATGAACCACCCCAGGCCTTTCCTGTAGGCCCCAAATTAAACATTCCAGAGAGTGGTGTGATAAACAAGAGACCAATCCCACAGGGAGTCAATTAACCCAGGATAAGTTCCCTGAGACAGACACCAATGAGAACCCACATAGCCCAAAGCAGAATTACAGAGACACTTAAGATCTCAACTATAAAGCTGACTTAAAACTCAGCCACCATGTCTCAGGGAACTGAGTGGAAAGATTGTAAGAGCCATGGTGGGGGAGAATATCCAGAGACATTCCCCCCCCCACTAGCAACAACAAACAAAGGGAGGAGGGAACCTGACTATCTTCTGTGTATTTATAACCCCCTACCCAAGGACTGATCCAGTATGCCCACAGATGAGGGCCCCTAGTGGGTTGGGGACAGGGAGGAGGGAAATGGGGTTACCATCCATCATAAGATTTGCTCATTCAGTGTATCAATTTAATGACAATAAAAACATCAAAAAAACCAATAATGGATTTAGATAAGTTTCTCTAATACCTCTCTCAACAAGGGAGCTAGGAAGGAAAGCATAACAGCTCTGATGTTAGGTAGGGTGAACTAAGAAGAATGGTTGGATGCCATACAAGATGGGCAGTGTCTGGGAAGTGTCGTGTTACAATTTTGCCTTTAAAACATTCCTTATGTGCAGTCAGCAGGACTCTGGCCTTTTAATTTGTAACATGCTTCTAGAGTTAAGCTGCTCTGCTCCACACCTAATGGCTGTCCACAGCTTCTGAAAATTGATTTATCCCCAGATAATGGCTGAAGCTGATGACCAAAATGTCACTGTGAATCTCTTTAGCAATTGAAGATGTTTGGCCTAATATAACCTGATTTTAACCCTATTTTTTAAATGTATCAGCATCTGTACAGATTCTTATGGTATATTTTCAAGTTCTACTTGATATGCAATATCTTTTTTCACCCTATATACTTGGAGGATTTTTTCTTTTTCTAGGAGAACAAAAAAAATCAAAAACAAAAAAAACAAAAAAAATTGCTATCAAAGTATTGCAAAACCTGAAGGAAAGATACTGTGCTACAAGAGCTTGAAATTTCCAAGTTACAAACAATGTCAGACCAAGAGTTTGTGCAGAAAGTCTTAATTCTCATCACATTAAGGATTCTATAAATCCTACATACATCCCTACACTACCAGTATAAGTCTAATAAGAATGAATGTGGATTCAATGTCTTAAATCTTATTTATAAATAATATTTAAACATTATAAATATATTAGGTATCTATTTGTTAAGAAAAGAATGATGAGAACCTATGAATAAAATATTTTTCAACACGCCTTTAATCCCAGCAGGCAGAGGTAGGAGGGTAACTGTGAGTTCAAGGCACGCTGAGACTCCAGGGTGAATTCCAGGTTAGTCTGGGCTAGAGAGAAACCCTACCTCGAGAAACTGATTTTGTTTTCAAAATGTGAATCCATGTTATTATTCACAAAGTGAATGCTATCAGTTAAAGATAATTCTCAATTTAAATGTAGAATTTCTTAGCAAAAGGAGTTTTCTTAAATACACAATCACTCTCAGAGGAGAATCACATGGCTTAATTGTTCATCAGTGAGATCATTCAAGGCTTCAAGAAACTTGCCTATGAAATATGCACATATGGCATCTTCCTGGCCAATGAGAACTTTCTTAATGAAATACAACATACCACTGAGGATACTAATTAGACTTGTTAAAGGAGAAATCCAATCTAGAGCTCAACATTTTCCTGTGGTGGCACACACCTTTAATCCCAGCACTGGGGAGGCAGAAGAGGAGGATCACTGTGAGTTCAAGGCCACACTGAGACTACATAGTGAATTCCAGGTCAGCCTGGGCCATAGCAAGACCCTATCTGGGAAAAAATATCCTGTGAAAATTTCTAAAAATATACTTAGCACAATTTTATGTTTCTTTTTTTGTTTGTTTGTTTTGTTTTCTTTTAGCAACAGTGTACGGGGCACTGTTATGAGATAATCTATCAGTAATACCAAAACAAGTGGGCAGTTATTACTATTGCTAGCATACTAAATTCACACAATCAGTATAACACTCAGTGGAAATTAAAGAAATGGACTATGTCTAATCCCTGTGTATAAACCACCATTTTTATTTCTTTAATGGACGCTGAGTTTTCTAAAATATTAGTGGCTGACCCAGTTTTACACATAAATTGAATTCAACCACATATAATGCTGAACTGAATTATTGCAAATAGCTTTAGTCTAGACCTTCTTTCATATATGCTTGTTGACATTTTTCAGAAGGTGTAAACAAGGACCTCATCAACACATTGAACTCCAAAAAGGTGTGGCAATTCTCTAACAGCACCTGTTATTTCAGCCCTATGTAGTGTATGCTATTCCTATTTAGAGAATGTTTTAAGTATAATCTAAATTACCTGGCAGCTGATAACATATATAGAGATTTCTAATTCACACAACAGTGAGAAAATCTTTAAGTTTCAGTCATTTCAATAAATTGAAAGAAATGTAAAAGTCAGGAATAAATGAAAGATCTGTGGTGATAAATATTAAGTAGAAAGAAAATTAGGTCACTAAATGGGAACATGTATAATGAAACCTTTGATGTTCTAGTAAAAGAGTATTTATCAGTACTTATCAAAAAGTGATTTGTCAATGGACAGTTAATATACAAAGCATTAGTTTTAATCTGTGGGAAATAAATGATTATATCATAACACATTTAGAAGAAAAACAGATCATAATTCATTATTTCTATTCATGACACTACTAATAAATACCCTTTGTATTGAATTTCAGACTCTGAGTGAAGATGTAAAATAAAGGTGAAATGAGCTTATAATTTTTAAATTAATAGCCATACATATGAATCAATCAAATTTCCATGCATTGACACCTGAACATAAAATAGGTACAACTTTTTAATTTTTACTGAAAAAATATATTTCCATACATGATGGTCTATTGGTTATTGCTTTAAATAGGATTCGCTGTGGATTCAGTGACATAATTGCTGTGTTTGAATTGTAACATATTAAGAGATAAATCACTGTGTATTTTGATATACTAAGAAAAAATACCTTTTTTCTTTCCATTGTAAACCACTATGAACCTCTCAGCAATGAGTGATCAACACCTTTTACAAAATGGATAACATATTTAACTTTTTAACTAATTGATTTCACTCTGTATAAATAATTCATGTTATCATTTTGAATAGCAATTCGCTAGAATCATGAAATTGGAAGCATTTTGATATATGTCGCATAAATTTTTTAAAGTATTCTTAATGTTTAAGCTGAAACATTATGAATTCATCCTTTATTGTAAGTAAAGTTTAATTGAAGTAAGTGACAGTTTGCCTATTGAAAATAACAATATCTCATTTATGTTTGCAGTTATGGTTTTCTTACTGTGGGTTATAAGGAGTAGCAATAGTGCTGGAAATCCCTTGTTTCCTGTCCATTAAACAAACGTATTCACCTAGACATGACTGTGTCTCCCCCTCCCCTTTGTGCTTCCCGAAACCAAAGAGTTCGTGCTTGCAAGCTTGAACACAGAGAATGGCAGGGTCTGATGTGTGCCCTCCTGCCGATGCAGAGCCCATGGTCATGAGGGTGGGTGTGTAATTCTGTGCTGATACCAGCCAAGGAATATAATGTGATGCCGTTAGGAACATTATTCATAGTTGATGAACACATACCTTTTCTCGTGAAACACATACATTTCAGTAAGAAATGCATAGATCATTTACTGAAGCACATTTATTATAGCAAAATGTGCACCTCAACTAATGAAACACATAGATCATGGGGTAAAATGATTATACTTATATTGAGAAGATTTAACCATTTATGGATACTTTGAGGACAAACCTGTTTTAGCTAGCAGTGCAAAACTGAATTGACAAAATAAAACATATCATGAGTCAGTTTCTTATTATTATTTTGTACTTTGTATGCCATTAAAAACAAAGGTGTTCTATGTGTCTTTTTCTATATAGTTTCTTCTGCAAATACTTATGCACAATTAACAGTATATATCGTCATTTAGCATTTTCAGCACTATGATAACTATCATTAAATATGAGTAGCAGTGGGAAATTGACATATACTGTTTAGAGAAACCATAAGGCACTTAGGAGTGCCAATTTATTGCTTCTTTTCAAATATAATTTAGGATTTGCACTTTGACACAGTTATATTGTGAGGCCAGCAGTATTTCCTGACACAATCTACCTATATCTGTAGTAACAAATGCCAAGAAAAGCCAGAAATAGGATGTGAGTCAGTGCCCCTGCCCCTCCAAGGTCAGCAATAAACTATCAATTCCCACTGTATAAATTCAGTTAGCTCTGGCTCTCTCCTGCCCTGAGGAATACAGTGGGTCAAACACTTTGTTTATGACTAAGGAAACCCTCAATATACCCAGCGTGCAGGATAACCCTAACTCACCAGTGAATTCCAGGCCTCTGATTTAGTGAGAACATAATTCACATGGACAAACATCACACTGAGAAACTTCACAAATTTGTTTGATGTGTTCAGCATTGTGTGTGCAAACCTGTCTTAGCTTGGTTTCCTCTGAAAACTGTTCACAATGGCCTCCACCAGCTTGAGTCATTATATTGTAAAGCGGAAATATTTCATGGAATTATCTCCTCTATCTTGCTTTTCCTTCATCTCTTAATCCATGAGTTGAACAAGGGTACAGATAAGGAAAGGGGAAAAATCATAAATTGGGAAAATGAGTCATTCCCAAAGGGAGCTAAACAAAGCTTTTCTATGGATAGAAGAAAAAGTTAATGTATTTGTTTGCTATTTAATGTACTATATCTCTTCACATTTCAAGAGTTTATCTACAGAGCAAGCTGATACAATGTTAATTTTCAAAGAATGGGTTTCCCTGCTCCTTGAAGCTGATGTTAAGAACTGTTATCTTTTCCAGTTTTAGCTTGAAACTTTAAACATATGCTTATTATATTTGAAAGCTATTATTTTCCTTAACTTGCATAAGGTGTCTTGTCACTCAAGACTGCCTTTGTAGTATGTTTATTTCCCCATTCCCGTATTGTGCAGTCAGAAGTTTTGGGATAGAGAGGTTTAGTAGATAAAATTGGATTAACTGAAATATTCAACATAATGCAGAATGGGTTTTCACTGAGATACTTGACTTTTTCTTAAGTATACATGCTCATTTCATTATTCTGTGAACCCCCTAGTAACCCTGCGATCTCACTATATAATTTATGTTTCCTGATACAATTCAACAGTGTAATCTTGTGATTTATGTGCTTCATTTATAATTTGATCATCTCAGTATAATGCATGTTTTTCTACATGATTTATGTACTTTAGCCCATAATATATGTGTTTGGCTCTATGATATATGTATTCATCAGCTATGTATTATGGCCCTGATGGCACCTTCCTAGAAAAGAAGCCAGAATGCCCCAGCTGGAGGGTAAGTCCGGAGGTTAATTGCAATCAATTCACCTTCCACACAATTACACTTTCATGTGCAGGAGCTTGTGATATGAGCAAGCGTCCCAAGGCAGCAGCAGGGCATCCATGTGCCAGTGCTTTCCCCCCAGATCCAAGGAAAAGAAAATTTCAGGAGCAGATCATGGGAATAGCACCCCACTCTGGTTTACTCTGAAGAAAAAAGATGATGTCATGCATCTCATTTTTATTCTTTTGTTATAACCTGACACAGATGTAACATATTGGCAGATATAATGGGAACAGAGTATCTTCATGGCAGATAAGCATTTTATAAAAATAATTACAAAATACAAAACTGGCTACCTTTTGTGCAATTCATAACCCCCTACCCCATGGGCTGATCCAATATGTCTACTGAGGAAGACCCCCAGTGGATTGGGGACAGAGAGGAGAGAATTGGGGTTCCATCACAAGATTTGCTCATACAATGTATCTAATTATATATAAACTTTTAAACAACACTGATTGTCTATGAAGTAAACTGTAGCAATATTTACTTTGATATTTTCATGTAAGTCCAATTTTTAACTAATTATAAAATCAACTTCTGTCACTATTGCCTCCTGTTTTAAAGATAATATAAAGTTTTCACAAAACTCCTATGTTTGAAAAAGTTAATTCTATAAACACTTCAAGTCTATACTTAAAGTATTGCAACCCCTCTTCAGGAAAAAGCATAATCATTTTAATAAATAAGTGCAGGTTTGAGGGAAGAGAATGATGAGAAAAATGTTTGCTAAATTTTGAAATTAAAAAGAGCATAAGTTGTTGGAATCATCAGTTTATTACTAAACAACTTTTAAGAAACTGAAGTTACAGGCTAGGCAGATGGCTCAGTAGCTAAGTTGCTTGCCTGCAAAGCCTATGGACCTAGGTTTGATTCCCCACTACGCACATAAAGCCAGATGTACAAGGTGGTGCATGCATCTGGAGTTTGTTGGCAGTTGTTAGGTGTGCACTCGTTTGCCCATTATCTCTTTCTCTCTCTTTCCCCTCTCTCCTATAAATAAATAAATGATAAATATATAAATAAAATATTTTTTAAAACTTGAATTTACTAGTTATGGCTTTTGGAATTATCCTTTTAAAATATACTTCAAATAAATCATACTCTACAAACTTTTAGAATTAAGGCCTTAAAATTATTGGGATTCTGAATTTTGATAGTACAAATGATTAACAGTAGGATTGCAAAAGTCTTTTCCAATTTTTAAATAAAATGGAAAGTTTCAACTATAAATGATGCAAAGTAGGATTGCCATTTTTATGAAAGTTGCATTAAGTAGTACATTCAAAAATAAACCACACACCATATATAGAATACATGAAAATAATTCTTAGTTATATTTCTTTTTATTGCCAATATAAAAGTGTATTCTAGTATGATTTGGAAGAATAGCTTTTTAACTTATATATGTATTGATATAAGATCTATAAACATGATTTTTAAAATTCTCCACTTAGCTGGTTTTAGGAGATAATTTCTGGGGAACAAGCCCCAGTGGTCTTATTCTGTATGACCTGAGCACATCATTAACTCAATATAAAAAGCATAGAGAAGCCTGTATGGGCCAGAAGTGGTTGAATGGAAAATACATGTGTTCCTTCACTAAGAAATATTATTAGTAAAACTAAAAAAAAAAAAAGACTCAAGACATCCAAATTTCCACTGAAAACTAAAATCCTATTTTAGCATAACAACTAGTCAGACAAGATGTACCCACCAGTGCAATAGTGGCACATAAGTCATGGGGGTAAGTAACTTCTATCTGATTGGATATGAGGCCTGCTTAGTGAGAGGGAATTCATGCCTGGTACTGAGAACCAAGCCAAAATATCTTATGGCTTAGAAGGTCTTAGACCCTGGAAGTAAGCTTATACTGCTGTTGCCTAAATTATATATATATATATATATATATATATATATATATATATCACCTGTGATCCATTCAGTTTTCAGTCTTTATTAGAGAACTTGCTGTTTTACAGATGGTGGAAAATACCAGGGAGACCCAAGACCCATCAGAATGACAAAAAGAAAGTGGGCATGGGGTGGGGGAGAGCCAACATCTGAGGATAAACCAGTGGGAATAGAACCAATTTGCCCCCCAGAAGAGGACTGGCTCCCTCCCTGGCACAAGAGAACAGATTGGCTGAGGAGAAGGAAGAAGGCAGAGGGCTCAGACTGCAGGAAGTACAAGACAGCCACCAAGCCATTCAGCTCAGCCATTTCTGGGATGATCTGGGAATCATCCCTGATTCTCAGGGCACATTTGAAGCCATCATCATAAGACTTATGATAAAAACATTGGCAACTAATGAAAACCTTGGAAAAATGCAACTGCAAAGAGAAAAGACAGAGAAGCCTGGCACAGCAAAAGAACATTTCCAGTACTGATCAGCCTGGGGCTCTCAGAAGAAACTAAAATTCTGGTAGTATGAGAAAAGGAAATTTTCCAAATGAGCTAGACAGAAATTCACCTCTCTTTCACATGTCTTCAAGTACTTTCTCCAGTCCTCTGGTGGTGTGAAACTATTTATACTGCATTTAACTGTTAAAACAAGCCCCTTTATAGTGTTTAAAAGGGTCCAAGAACTCCTCTGGGTCTTTGACAAAATTTTTACATGTTATATAAATTAAAACAAATTGGGTCAATAAAATCTATAATTATCCTGATTTTATAAATGAAGAAATATTTTCAGAGAATTTAGTAAATCTTCCAAGATTTCAGACCTATAAGGCAATGGAATCAAGATTATGTTTGCTCCTGAATCAATAACTATGTATTATCTTGTAGCATTTCCACTGCATACATAATGTGATTAAAACATAACAAAACATATAATAATTTTATGACTTAATCTTTTACAACTTGAGACATATGTTTAGGTGTCCAGTTTTTCAATTAGTAGTGGTTTTACTCGCAGCCATCCATTTTCCAGATAGCAACAGACTTGATAAAATATTAATAACGATACATATCACGCATTAGCCTACATGGAATCTTCCAGAGGTTTCCTATTTCTCATAAAATGAAGAGTGTAATTGCTGTCATGGTTTGTAGAACAATCTGCCCATTCCAGCTTCATTCTCCAGGGTTCCTGGTTCCTTTCTCTATCACAGAACTATAATGCATTTGTTTCTTTATCTAGCATGGTCTTGATGATGGCCTCCCCTTCATGAAGAATGTTCCTTTAAGAACCATTTGTCAGAATTTTTTGGTGACTATCTAAAGTAGATCCTTCCCAGACCTTGCTTTAATGTCCTCCAGAAGCTTTTTTTCTTTGAAAATATTTCATCTTTTCATGTTTTTGTAATTATTCATCCCCCAAGCCTGCATAGGGATATAAACACATTATAGGGGGGAAACTTTTGATATTGCTCTTAGGTGTAAGTATCAAAATAACCTGGAACAGAGTGATATTAACAAGGAGATTGGGGCTCTCTGCTTTCTAGTTATATTTACTGAATTCATTTATTAATGAATAGATTATCCAAAGAAATAAATTACCTAAAGACTTCCATTCAGTCAGTGATAAAATTCTGTTGACCATCTGAGTAAACTTGACTCCAATGTAGAGCATAAAATGATTGAGTTATGAAATTTTCTAATCACTGGAGAATCAATATAACGCATAGAACTTTGAAGTTAAACACACCTGTTTTGAATCCTAACATCCTTAATTAGAAGCTTTATGAACGAGAGCAATTATCTAATCTATTTATGCCACACATTCTTCAAATTTAAAAGTAGGATAATTATAAATTGCATGATATATAGATTAGATAAAATAGTTTATATGGTAAACACATCATAAAACTTGGCACTCAATGAATGTTAGCTGTAATTATTACTACCATAAAGAACGTCAAATTTTCCTTTTTTTACATGAATCAATTGATGATAAATGTATAGTCAACACAGAAACTCTCAAAGTGAAGATATATTGCCTTACTCTTTTATTTACCAATTTTTAATTGCTTTTATTTTGGTTTTGGGTTTTGGGTTAGATAATTGGGAACATGAATGTTTGCTGCACCACTACTTGGCATTTTATCTCAAAGTACAGGAATATAAAAATAACTGCTTAATTTCAAATGTGGAGAATTTGAATCCAGCTGGATATACTTTCTGGATGGTATTAGAATAAAAAAGAAAAGTAAATTGAAGATTTTATATTCAGTTCAGAGAAAATATGTCAATATTATTCAAAACTTTCAAAAGTATAACTCCATCCTATTAAAATATATGAAAATATTCCTACTTAATATGTGCAACCTATATCAATATTCAGTCATATAAAGTTATATAATAACATCAAGTAAACATCTATTTGTCAGCTCAATGACAACTATATGGATATCATTAGTTTGGTGACATCATGGTTATATTTAAAGGGATAGAAACTTTATACAAAGAATTGTTAACCCCACATAAGTGACGTACTTTGATACTGGACAACCTTCAGAAAGCTTAGAATTTGTATTTACATGGTTAATGCCTAGTAAACATGGAGACTTGTTTCCAATTAGTGCGACTCTGCATTCCTTTCCAATCTGATAACCATCTTATTGTTCAGTATTTCCAATTAAGATAGTGATAGAATTTTGTCTTAAAAATGTCTAGGCTTTTAATCAGTTTGGGCTCAATTGTTAACCCCCTCTTCCTCTCCAAAAATAGAACTCTTAATTTTTCTCCAAAGTGAAATTTTACAGGGACTACAAATTAAGAAGAAAAGATCATAATACTTAACATGAAATACGTACTCACTAGCCAATAGTATCAGCCAGATCTTTTATAATAAATAAATATCAGACACCATCGCATTTTCACTGTAGGTGTTAATGGGAAGCATAATTCTTAAGTGAACATGCCCAGGAAAATCAACCTAGCAGAGCATTAAGGTGAAAATAAACACCTCACCTTTGCTGGCCCTCTAAAGAGTGGTCTGGCCACTCTGGCTTTCTAATACAGAATACCTATTATCTGCATTTCTGTAATGATTTCAAAGCAGGAAGCTTTCAGAAAAAAAAATTAAAATGTCAAAACTGAAGGAAGAAATGACTTGCGGTGGATTTTAGGTTCTTCTTTGCTTCTTAGTCTATTTTGGGAAACCCATGCCATTACAGCCAGCAAGCAATATTTCTGCAGACAAAATTTCAGTGGTCCATTTGGGCATCACAATAGTGAATGAACACAATGAGTCCTCAGCTAATTTGAACATTTTGTTCCTAAAAAGAAACTTGTCCTCAGCATACTCCTTGGTTTGGGGTAGATGCCTTTGTTTATCACAAGCTGACCTCTTGAAACCTAACATTGGATAATCGGCTTTCCAAATTAAAATTTACACATCACCTCTAAAAGATTCTTGTGGAAAATTTAAAAAAGAAGACTATTTTTGGTTTCTCCTAGGGAAGAAGCAAACTAGAAAACATAAAGTCAAGTAAATGTGACGGTGTGTTGCAGAATCAGGCAGTTATGAAAGATCTCTCAAATATAACCCCCATGGCTGCCCCTGCCTGTCTTTCTAGACAGGCAGCTCTGTGGAGCTTAATAACTCTAAAAGCATCTAGCTTTTCTTGCGTTGATCAGACTGTCTTCTTTTCCTTGCTGGTTTTCATTTGATTACAAGTGAATGTGAAAAAGAAGGCTTGCTAAAGCTGCCCAGGAAGGAAAGCAATACTTAAAAGGTCCAAGCAAACAAACTGTTAAACCGCAGGAAGGCAGAGATGTACAACGCAGCTCTCTTTACATGAGGCTTGGGAGGCATTTTCCTGAACTGCTTGTGAAAGAGCTATGTAAAGCTCAGGGATTGAGGGAGTTGAAGTGAGAAGGCACAAAACTGTAATGCTTCCCAGAGTGGTGAGCTCAGCTCCCTCCCCCAAGGCACCGCCCCTCCCCCTCTCCCCTGTGCTCCTCTAATGAGAACACATTAAGCCTTTCTCAATGCCCTGATGTGCTCTTACACTGCAGAATCCCGGCATTGCAATGCACAATGCAGTCCGAGGATTTCTAACATTATAAAGTGAGAGAAAATGCTTTCTAGACAGCTCATCCAACCCCTCCCCGGCGCTCAGCAGGGATTTAAGTGTGTCTACTTCCACTGAAAGTAAATGCATGTTTTTGGCCCCAACTAAAAGGGACTTTTTCCCTCTTTCTTGCTCACAAAGGCATCTGTATATTCTTCCTGAATCTTACTCTTACCCTGTAGACATTGTCAGAAGCTGGCATTGTAGACCACACACACGTATTTGTGCTCTTCCTGTAGAACACCTTCACGTTTTTATTTCCTCACACACATGGCCAATTATTTTTAAGCTCTTGGTGAAGATAAAGAAAATCCTTAATGCAGCTCAGAAGGCTGAAAGTCCAAATTCATTTTAGGAAAATCTCATCACTTCATTTGTATTTTTTAGTCCTATTCTCTTAACTGTAGAAATCAGATATGGCAGTTTCAAAAATCGTGCCTATAATCCCACTACCCAGCTTCTTATGACTTCCTTGAGGATTTCATGTAAGTAATTAACAGGAGGGGTCCTGTTCCTAAGAGAATCTCCAGATTATATGATTTAGGCAGGGCACCAAATCTCTGAAATTTCCCTCCATGGGAAAATGCTTTCCATAGAAGTCTGACAAGGCTCACCCAAGGAGTTTTTGAGACACTAGGCAGTACTTCCCATGATGAGACCCCCTAGTCTGTCCAGGGGTTAAATGTGGTAGAAAGGGGGCCTGCTCCACAGACCCCAGCTAATGCCCTGGGCCCCTCTCCTATGGCAGTGTTTCAATAAAGTCTATGAAACATTGATCTGATTATAAACCAATGCAACCATAACGGGACTTTAAACCTGGAGGAAGTTTGGCTCATCTGGTGCAGGAAGGATGTGGGAAGGTTTATAGTTTCAGCCCTGATGGGTGATTCTTTTATACCTGTTAGAATTTTAGAGCAATGTGCCTACCCACATAAGCAATGAATCTACTGAAACAAGTTCAGAGCTGCTAGGGGAAGGAGTGCCAATGTTTTGGCTTTCATCTGGACAGATAGCTAGCTAGGTGGATATGGGGTGGGGTTATATGACAAACAGACATGTGGGTGACTTGAGGTGAATATGGAAAGTAAACCTTTAAGGGATTCCTGGGCAGTGAAACTCCAAAACATTCAGGGGAACAGCCACCAATATTTGTACTTTCCTTAGCTTGTTTTTTAGTGCGACACCATGCCCCTCCTCCTTTTGGCAAAGGTGGACAGCTCCATTTGTCCCAGAACAGATCCAAAAGAATCAGTCCAGCAGAGTGGTGGGCACCTTGAAGACCGTATTGATAAATGAATGGTAAATGACTCATTTTTTGTTTCATTTGCTTTTCGCCAATTATTTCAGTCTCCAACTCACAAGTATAACTTCTATCTAATATAATTTATTCCAGCCAAGCAACATTATTGACTAACATTGAGATATGTGCTGACAGCTGGGAAAGGTAGATGATGTTCCAGTCAAGGTGTCCTTGTCATAGGTTGAACAAGGTTTTTCACTACGTATGATAAAGAGCTCTGGTCCTTCACAGTTCTCTGATTTTCTTCATAGATGTATCCACAGTCTTCCTGAGTGATTCTAGTCTTTGGAAAATTTTTATTGTAGGTATCTAGACTGGAAACCACATCTCTTTTACAAACCAAAAAAAAATTCACTCAGCCAAAGAGCATGAGGAGATGCCCAGGTCCTAGTACTCATTGCAAAAGTAAAAGTAACCACATAAGGAAGTCACCACTACCTTCATGGAAGAGAAGAGGAGACCTGGAATTCAGTGAGTTCTTGCCTCAACCTTTTTCATCATGGACCTGCTCATCAGTGCCAGCATACATTAATTATACCAGATATTAAGCTTTTTACTAGATGACAACTTAAAAGTGAACCAAGTCTGTGAGAGTGGACACACACACACACACACACACACACACACACACACACACACACTCCTTATCTTCCTTTTCTAATGGCAGGAAATTCCAGTTTCTTCATTCTCATTCCTTTGGTTGCTTCACTTTAGCTGCCTCCTTATCAGACCCAGGGTCCCCTACCTTGCCTGCACCTGAATATTCAGTTGGCTTGAGTGAAAAACATCTAGATCTTTCAGCATTCAGGAACTTCTTCATCCTGTGATTTTTCTAGTTGCTAATAAAAAGATTTATTCTAATATTCAGTTAAGTAAAAGATTGCAAGAGTTTAGCTAGCTCAGTGTAAGCTACCATTTAGTTTCATGCAGCTCAATAGCAAAACATTTATGATAAGAACATTTTCCTAATGCAAATTTTCAGTTTCCCAAGTTTTTAAAACTGACTTTGAGGTTTTCTTTCCCTTTTTCCTCCTTCTCCGAATGTAATGGCTTTATTTTATTGGCTTATGCTCATCTTGAACCCATTAGAAGATAAAATTAAAGTAAATACATATCATTTGGAGACAGGCTGAAAAGCTCATCTGAGTGTCATATTTTAGTTAGATAATCTGACAAGGAAAATTCTAAGTCTCAATTGGATGCTTTCATTATTTATTTTGGTGATATAAATATTGAGTAAACACAATTTAACTATACCTTCTTGGCTTACTATAATTGTTATATTTTTAAGGCAAAGTCTCCTTGGTTAGTCCTTACTCTTTATTTTATTATTATTATTATCATTAGTATTATGATTATGTAATCTTCAGCTGCTATGCTTGTTTAGGATGCCAAAGGAAATAAGATGGATTCAAAGGCCCTCCACAGATGTAGTGATTTCTTGTCTAATAATTAGTAATCATGGGAACTTTTCAGAGAACCCCTAAAATTCAAATGCAGTCTACAGGAAGACAATACGCCTTTGTGTGTGTGGAGTGAAACCTCCTATTCCCCTTTGTTGTCTGAATGTATTTCACCCTTCTGTCAAAGTGTGTCCACTCTAACCTCTCCTCTCGCACCGCTGGCATCTCGCCAGTCTCCAAAATGTGTGTTTGACTCTCATCTGACACCTCCATCTGATAGTCACAACACTTCTTTGCATAATGAGCAGGCATTCCTTTCCCTAGCAGAAAGGTAATTAAAAAAATGTTTAGATTTTTGTTTTCATAGATGTAACAGTATAAATGTAACTTCTGCTCAATTAAGCTCTAGTGCCAGAGAGAGGGGGAGGGCAGGACTGGGTCTTTTAATAAGAGCAAGTCCTCTGCTTCTGGCTGAGCTCAGGAGATATGGGCTTGTGATTTTCCCTCCCCCATGGAAAGGAATCTTTAAATAAAGATGTCTTCATCCGAATTGACCACAGTTTATAAAAGCCAGCCGGGTTGGGGCTCTGCTGTTTATGCTGAAGGAACATGCCTCCCCATTACCAGGCATTTGCACATTTATGGGAGGAATAAAGGGAAAGATGCATGATACATGTGAAGGGGGCCTTCTCTCTGCCATGCCCGGAATGAAGAACTAAAAGGATTATAAAAGTTCAGATTAAAATGATATAAAATCTAGCATTTGGCTCCAACAGCAGTGCCTTGGTCCTCTGCAGCTAATCTGTATGCACTCTGTGACCTCCTCGCAGCGAACCCTGCTAAATATATTATTCCCACGGGGGCTTTCACTGCTGCTTGGTGTCAGAAATCAATATGTATGAGGCGCGTGGATGAGAATTTCTAATAGATCTGCCTGGCCCTGTGCTGCTTTTCAATATCTGCCTTGGACTATTAGTGCCGGCTCGGTGCCTGTGAAATAACCGAGATAATCTTTTAAGGTGCACTCTTAAGGTGGAACCTAAATGTTGCTGTTTCAATTAAAACAAAAATTATATTCATAAATCACTGGGGTCTGGGTAACCTTGTATAGTCACTCCGGAAGCTGATTATAAACAAGGTGGGATTTAAAGCTTTGGGGAGGGAGATATTATTTTTAACTTCTACTTATAGTTTGGAGAAAGATAATACATTTTTAAGCCTGATGAGGTGTTGGAGGGGGAAGGAGAGAAGGGTTTCAGAATAGAAATGAAACTTAGAAAACTCAGAGTACTTTCACCCCAAAATGCTTATTTTATTTGATCACGTTATGTAAAGGAGCAAAGGGAGTCATAATGTATGACTAGCCAAGTCACTTTTCCCTTGTGTGATGGCAACACACTTTTAGATTTTTTTTCATATTTGTTCACACTGAAATTACTGTATGGCTGATTTTGTCAGATGTTGTGCAAACTAATGTTATCATAGTAAACAACTGTGCCATGCCATTCTCTGTACTTAGATATCTGAAAAGTGAGCAGGAGAGTTCATTAAGGTTCCACGTTACCACCCTTATTGACAGTACCTTTCCTCCTCAGCAGCCAGGAGTCAGAGTCCTGTGCACAGCGTGGGCTTCAGCTGTGCACCAGGAGTGCAAGATCAGTCTCTCCATTCTCCTTGTTTCCTTCTTTGTTTTCAGGACATTGTTCACTGGAAGCTATTGCAGTTCAATATTGCAGTTCACAGGTAGGCGGCTCCCCCAAAGTGGCAAATATATTTCATCATTTCTGATAGGAGTGGTATCAATATCAGTGTGAATGGGAAAGCTGAAAATAGTCCATAATCCATGCATATATGTGGTTGTCTTTTTCAAATATCACAAGGCTGCTTTCAAACCCCTGCACTGTGTGGGTCAAAGTGTCTTCACCCAAGAGGATTTCATTGACCACCTTTAGCTCTGTTGGCTTGCGAGGTTGTCACCTTTCCAAAGGTTGAGGAACTGGCAAGCAACTCCCTTTTCCTTCCTTTCTGCACACTTCAGTTAGCACAGCACAATTTAGCTGACAACTCTCAGACACCACCCTGGCAGAAGTCAGGCCTTCTCTGGATTATGTGAGGACTGAGTATGCAGTCAGTGAGATAGGGCTCAGAAGGAAAAGAAGAAGAAAGAAATGGGAAGAAGCCGTGAAGTGAATAGGAAACTCGTTGAATATTACTTCAACACACATGGTTATTATAAAAATATTAGTAAAATGTGAAAGGAACAGAGTCCACTTTTAATGGTAATTTTTCTACTTATTTACTGAGTTTCAAATTTGTGGCAGGAATTGAACTTACTGAACGGTGGCTATTATTTCTCAACATTACTTTCCTATACAACATATCAGAAACTTTCTCATAGCACATTTGGTTACTTTTGAGATGTCAACCCATTAATACACTCCTGCATGAAATGTAACTGCAATGCACTGGACTGCAGAGTTGCGAGAAGAAGATAGAAAACTAATCCCTCTCTAGCTTCTGCAGAAGAAATGGAATTCCATGTAGTAGCACTATTCAGAGTATCCCTGAAATTCATTAATAAATTTAGCTATTTAAAAAGTTAGATAACTTGTTCTCTTTCCCTCCCTTCTTCCCTTCCTTCCTTTTTCCTCCCTCCCTCCCTCTCTCCCACACAGTAAGAAAAAAAAAAACACCAGGCTAATCAGGTTAATTTTCAACTGTGTATATAACACACACAGGCATGATCTAACATGAGAAATCCCCAACAGTTAATCTCTTAGAAGTCCATCCCCCCTAAATCCCTCCTTCTCCCAACCCTTCAATTAGAGATGTGTGTAAACAAACAATTCTGTTCCTCTTGTGCATCTCCCAGGGAAGTGAAAAATTGTGAAGCAGCAGTTAGAAGCTTCAGCAGTGGAAAAAGGACAAGGCTGGAGTTCTAGAAACAAGGCTGTTAATGAATGGGAAATTGAAAAATGGAGGAAGAACAGCAACCACAACCCAAGAACCACCTGCCTGCAGAAAAGTAACTCTTCCTAAGATATTTTATAGAAGGAAAAATCAAGATAAAAAAGGAAAATTTAAAAAAAAGGAAAATTTTTATGGTGATCTAATCTAGTAGAAATCTAAAAGAAAAATCTTCATCCCACAAGTACTGGGAGCTACCACAGAGATAGGCATTTCCTCCAAAGAGAACTAAATGGCATTCTTTCTTATTTCAGTCTGATTGAGTTTCTCCATTTCTGAACCCTTTATATTCGTATTTCAGAATCTAAGAGTAATATTTGATGACATAAACAAAAACTACAAGAACGAAGGAAAGTAGAGAAGAGGGTTAGGTTAGCAGGTTTCCTCCCCCTATGAAGCCATGAACTTCTTAAGAACTTAGGCCATCACCTTCCCTTATTGTTCCAAAGAGCCACAGAAAGCATTAATTGGCATCTTAAACTTTCAGCCGGTATTACAAGCTCTATAAATAAAAGGCTAATAAGGTTTAATGCCTGCATAGCTTTATGTTCAAACGATGACCTGCAGGTAATAAAGTAGTAAGTTGGATGCATCCTCTAGTTCCAATGTGCTCATATTTTCTGTTTGACCATGATGATGGATGGCCCCAATGCACAACCATGCTTACAAAGAAAAGTTACTCAGTAACAACACACTTGGGTCAGGAGAACCCAGCTGAAGACTGGGCTCTCCATGGTCCCCTACCACAAAGACTGATCCAGAAGGCCCACAGAGGAGGATATCCAGCTGACTGGGGATGGGGAAGGGGGCAATGAGGAATTGGGGATAACAACTCATTGTTTGCCCACTAAACAATGTAACTCATTGTGGATAATAAAAAAAATAAAAATAAAAAAAGTTACTCAGTATAAGTGTATTCCATAGGAGGAAGATACTCAAGGTATTACCAGGAGAGGATATTTAATAAGAGAAACTTCTCACCAAGGAATTTAAAGACAGGTAGCAAATAAAGGAAGAAAGGAGAAGCCGGTAAGACTATGTGGCAAAGAGACTGCTCAAAGCCCAGCAAGCTGCTCCTGGTCCTGAGCTGAAGCCAGAAGCCCAAGTGCTGGGGAAGACACTGTGGGAGAAGCAGGCAACAGAGCAGGGGAGATCAGGAGCATATCCCTGGGCAGAGACCCTGGGAAGAGATTCTCCTGCAGCTGACAACACAGCAGGGTCTGGAGGGAACCATGGTTCCTTGCTGAGGAAGCAGGTCCTGCAGCTGGGTCCAGGCATTAGCAGGCTTCCCTTCTTCCTTTCGTCTTCCAGATTCCCAAGACATCACCATTTCTAGAACCCTAACTAGAAACCAACAGACAGGGAGTCAAGAAAAGTAGTTTGCAAGCTCTCAGCCTGCTAGATAGAACAGACAGTGAAGGGTAGGAACAGGGCTGGAGACAGCAGACAAGTATGCAGAAGCACAGTAGCTTTTCAAATGACAAGTGTTGAATGACCAAGAGAACACACAAACACTCAGAGAAAGCACCTGGTATCTCCACCTAGACCATATGCTAAACTCCAGTCATGTCCAAATGTTTGTGGCAGTAAAACCATATTTTTTTTTCAAATGGAATTTTAATAAGCACTAATGTGTATTAAGGATCAAAAGCAGTCACTTAAATTATGGGTTTAAATGTATTATGATACAAGTTACAAGTTAGTATGGAGTTGTTGAGAATAAATAAAGGTGCATTGAAAATAAAAATGTTTTATAATAGGAATTCTAGCCAGCACTTGCAATCAGGCCCCTTAAATTGCCAGGTGAATGTTAGGACTTCCTTAATGAAGTGCCATTACAATCTTAAAGTTTCAAAGAGCATTTACATTTTTCTGTTCTAATAAAAATAGTGTATTTATGGATTATCTCAAAATTTTAACAAATATCAAAAGGGCCATTTCAACAGAATTGTAATGTGGTAAATCATATTTTGAATAATAAATTTATTATAACAGAATATTCCTAGGTGATGTGTAGTTTGTTAAAACAATATATACAGTAAAAGTTTGAAATACAGACTTTCATCATAAATAGTAAATTTCAACATTTCTTTATAGGATAATATAAGATAAAGCAACAAATGCCTATCTGGCCTAGAATTGAAGGACATCTAATATCTGAAAAGAAACTAACACCCTAACCAGATCCTTCAAGATTTATTTAACATGAAACTTCTGCTTCAACTCATTATTCTCATTTACACAATATTCAGGGTTTTTATTTTGCCATTTTACCTTTAATCAGGTCATTCTTTTATCAATTTTTCCTTATTATATTCCAGAAATTTCTCCACATATCCATGGCTAAGCTTAAGTTGCCTCTTTATGTCTTTTTTCATCCTGTGTATTTGCTAGGGTATGTGTGTGTGTGTGTGTTTACATATGTATACTGAAAAAAATATACTTTTTGAGCTAATCCAGTGAAAATCATTTTCTTAAGTTCCAGATACTTGAATATATTGTAACACACACAAATGGGCATCCACCAGTATTTCTCCCACCAAGAGGTAGACATCAGAAGTCCATCAAAGCATCTATCTACTGAACCCAATTTGCTTTATCCTTCTCGATGCAGTGTGTCGAGCAGCCTTTACTCATCAGGAGATAGATATGTGTCATCCACTGAGTCTTTACACTATAGTGATTAATATTTCTACTTGTTATTTAATCTTTTTTCTACATTTTACTTCATTTATTGGACTATAATTCATATGATGACATGAGCAAAATGTAGAGCCTGGCTTAAGTCTTTCTGCATAATGGATAATAAGTAGTTACTATGAAAAATACATGATGAAATGCATATACTTCCCCATATTTTGATTAATTTCTACAGTATACCCACATCATGAAAATAGCTCAGGAAAGCCTCACAATGTTATTGTAAATCATGTTCCCATTCCTGAAAGTTTGGCTACAACAGAGCATGCTCAGTTAAAAATCCTGTACACATCTCCTGAAGATCACAGTCAAATATAAGGCCATGTTAAATGGTCATCAGCCCTTCGACTGCAGCTTCCCCTTTCCTTATAGGAATTCTTCAATTTTAGATTTCTATTTGCTTAAGATATAGCAGTGGAAAACAAACCAATCCTTGTTTACATCATTAGCAACTATTGCAAATAATATGATCAGCTCTGAGTTTTCATCAAGTGAACTTACTAGGAATATGATCAGTAAGGCAGCAGGATGACAAGGAAGGGTATGCCTTTGCTTGCAAGGGCAGAAAAACGACTATGATTGGTCCAATCACCATGACCATCAAGAACATACTGATAGAGTTTTTTCACCAAAACTTCACTGATTTTGCAGGGACCACAAAGAGCAGTGACTACAATGTGACTGATGGACAAACTTTTCATGTAGACTGGAAATGGAAATTAAATACAAAAGAAAATAATCTTTTTCATCTTCCCTGTCTTCCTCTATAATACCTGGAGGAACCAGTGGATGTACAAAGCACGAAACACCCTATTTCTTCTGTAGTTTTTTCTTCAATAAAAATAATAAATTTGATGGCAATTAAAATATCAAGATGAATCCAGCCAGGAACCTTCCAGCAAATTCTCACTTATCATGCTCATATCACATCCTATCATATGCTGTGCCATGTCACAATATGTCTAGATTATCCCTTTGGCATTTTAATTGGAAGAGCTTTATATACACTACCTCATCAACCTCGAAAAGGGCTGAAGAGAAGGTAAGTAAACCAGTGAACGCCCTACTCACTGACTACAGAAAGGGCAGTAACTTACCCACTGCTCCAGTGTGCATTACCCATGCCCCATGAATTCAATAACCAGGATTTCTGCTTGATTCTTTGTCTCATTGCTCTGTTCATGAGTCCTCACCTAAATGTGCTAGAGACAAACTTAGATAGCTAATGCATCCATTCTCTAGGAAGAATCTTAAATATATGCCATCAACCAGATTCTCAGTCAAAAACAATTATATGAACTATGGTGTACTCGGTTTGAAGCATAAAAGTGTGCTTAGTAGCAGCAGATAAACATTTCTAAATATTTCTAAATTGGCCTTGTGCCTTTATGAATTTGCCAGATAACTGCTCATCTGTGGCAGGCTTCAGATGGATAATCTTAACCCTAGAAGAAATATTCCTATTTGCAATTAATCTTTAGAGTAACAGAGTCTTTTTGCTTCATTAGCTAAACTCAATATTTAGAAATGACTTATTAATAGATCTTTTTGAGTAGTATTAAAAAGTATCGGAGAGATATATTCAAATATAATCAACTATTTAATGTAGCCCACCTTTACTCCTGTGACAGAAAATTCCATAATGGTCTGATGAGTTCTTTCCATTCTTTGAAAGTTGTTTACGAAAAGTATAAATTCAATATTCACAAATCAACTTAAAATTTCCATCCAGACTCCATTCTTTTCTAGATTGTCTAAATTCAGAATAAAATGTCCTTCATAAATCTGCCCTAGATTGATTCTACAGTTTTATTGGTTTTAATTCCACAATTATCTAATCTATACATATGCAGCTGAGACAGTGATAGGTTGATCAAAACTCATCTATTTTTAACTGTGCACACAACAAGACTACATTTTCCAACTTCAGTGGTTACTAGGAGTGTCTATATGACAAAATGTTGGCCAGTGGACTGTGGATAGGAACGATACGCCATTTCTGAGACAAAGTGGTTAAGAAATGAGCGTGTCTTTCCTATAATGCCTTTCTCCATCTGCATGCCAAATAAAGAGGACTTTAAAAAGCAATAAAAGGACAAGAAAGGTTGGAGGTGGAGCTTGGCAGTGGAGCATTTCCTATGCACCAGGCCCTGGGTTGGATCAGCAGGACTGGGGAAAAGATATCGAGGACAAGGACTGGCAGGATGTCAGCATCATGGTATAGACTGAAACTCTGCCAGGAATGCTGGCAGGAGATTAGAATTTATGACTTATTTTTAAGGGCATTTAGCATGTCCTTGGTGAATACATGATCCTTACCTACCTACTTTTCCAGAAATGTTCACTTTGCTCTAGGTTTGCAAATCCAATTGCTTTTCAAGAACATGCTTCCCCTCTCTCACATGGAATCATCTGTCAGATTTCAGGCTAGGATAGACCCTGCTTCTTCTGAAAACTCTGCCTTAAATGTATCCCTTCCCAAGGCCATAATATATTTCTTTCATGTAATTCATAATATCATGTGACTCTGTTATTCAATACATATCCTACATGAACTATGTTGTAATTTCCTTTTGTTCTATTACCCTTTCTTTAGTAAGCCTGTACCAGTGGTCCTGCCTCTGATCACTGTTGTATGTTCAGCAGCTTGCACAGGCGCTGGTGCATATTAGGGTCTCAAGCCACTATTGCAATACTACCATCATTAATTTTTAAATTATTAAATAGCCTGTACTTATTTTATATTTATTTACTTATAATGAATTTATATCTTTTAAACTGTGTATTTTATCAGTATTTATAATAAATTTTGTTCATGTATTGATAAAAAACTTTCAAAACCTTATAGTTTCATGAAACTATGAAAATTTTAAGTAGTCTTCCTAAAACCTACTCTCTTACATATTCTATTATTTTATACATTTTATGGAATGTAGGTCTTGCAGAGTCCTATATGTTATAGCAGAAAACCTACATTCTATGAATTCCTCTTCTTCCTTCCGAAATGCTTTCCATGAAGTTTCCTCAAGAAATTAATCAGTGACTTACTGTTCTTGCCAAACCCTAGACACTGAGCCGTCAACTGATTTCATCCGTATATGGAAAGCCTGTCCAAATATCCTTTCTAGCTGTGAACTTAGCCTCACCACCCACCTTGGAAAGAGTTTTCTATGCCAGGCATTTCAAACTGGATGGACTGTCAGGAGCAGAAATGAAACATGGAGAAGACAATTCACTTATCATCTTTCAGTGACAGGGTTGTTTGCCTGGTTTCTCTGTCACACTGGGTAATGCCACTTGATCAGCAGCCAGCCATGGAGGAAATCTTGGAATATATTGTCAACTCCTCACTGTCCTCTGTTCCATATATCTACTACCATTTAACTCTCACTGTAATTGTTCTTACACTTCCCAAACATGGCCCTCTATTATTAACTTTCATGTCATGACCTTCTTATATGTTTCATGCTCAAATTTTCTCACCATCAAATATCCTACATTCAAACATTCTCTTACATGATTAATGCATTTGGGGACCAGAAAGACTTGCATTAAAAGCTTTATTTTGTGGACTCTAGTACAAATGATTGAACATGTCTGAATCTGTATTTTCTCATAGGCACATGTAAATAATAATGTTGCATAATTGTTAAGCTTTTGAGATATATATATATATATATATATATATATATATATATATATATATATATATATATATATACATAGAGAGAGAGAGAGAGAGAGAGAGAGAATTCGTTTCTTCCCATTTGATTAGCAGAGCAGGTTCTCATGATTGGCTCAATTTAAATCTGCTTATCTGACACCCATTAGGGTTTGAGTGAGGTACACATAAATGGCATTAGGGTACATTTAAGGGCTTTTCTGACAAACTATTTCTTTTAGTAAATCATGAATTATTTTTTCCAAAAAATCTGTGAAAGTTAGTAATAAATTACGGCATGGTAGTAACATCACTTCAATAAGAATGCTTTAGTCAACAGATCATGCTGCATAATGCAGAGCTTTAACATTAATCTAAAGACTCCTGTTTTGCATCTCTCTTCCCATGCCATTTCCAATTAATGGCCTTATATATGATTCAGCAAATTATTAAGTATCAAGATAAACCCAGTATAGGCTTTTTCTATTTCCAAACTATGACTCTGGATGACACAGAACTATAATTAAGAGTGTGGCAGTCTTCATAGAAGGCTATAGGAGTCACCCAAGCCCTGTTTCTTTTAGCACATTGATGATGGGTTACATATGAGAGATGACCCTGTGACAGTGAGGAAATATAGTCAAGTTAGATAAAGAAAAAAATCAAGTCATCACATTGATAATCACATGTGTGTGCTTCTGAGTGTATATATATATATATATGTGTGTGTGTAAATGTATATCTATATATACATACATATATGTATATGTATGTATATATAATTATTTGTCAATTGAAATCAAATGATTTTTAAAGTAAAATAAGTAAAAGTAACATAAGTAAAGTAAAAGCTTCAGTATCTGGATCCTAAGGAGAAAAACTGAAATAAAAACCTTAAAAGTAAAACCAATAGAATGAAGAACAATTTCTTAATATGTAAAATAAATAAGTAAGGTTGCATTCCTCCAAATAAAATGTCTTACACAATGACACATCATATACGTAGTCAATTCTATCCCTAGAAATATTTCTTCTTAAAACTATTTTGTTTATTAGTTTGCAAACAGAAAAGAGAGAAAGAGAGGGAGAGGGAGAGAGAGAATGAGGATGAGTGTACCAGTGCCTCTTGCCCTGCAAACATGCTCCAAATGCATGCAACACTTTGTGCATCTGGCTTTAAGTTGGTACTAGGGAACTGAACCCAGGCCATCAGGCATTCAAGCAAACACTTTTAACGGTTGAGCCATCTGACCGGCCCTAGAACTGTTTCTTATGGATCCCGAGTGCCTTGTCTATAATGCTCTTACGTTATCCTCTATTTTCGAAGACTGCTAAAGTAAAACAATGAGGAGAAGGCAGGATATTCTGGAGAAGAGCTAGAAGATTTGAATTCTAGTCTCATTCTCATAAGCTTGTCGTGTTGTGAATGAAGCTTGCCTCTGTAAATCAGTTGCTTCATTGGTGAGATTGACAAAGTAAAATGCCTCTTAGGTTGGGACATGGTAACAATCTAATAAGACATATGACATTGACTAATGAAATGTCTACCATACCCTTGGTTCTAACTGTTTTTACATTACTGCTGCTACTCTCTTGTTTTCTCATTAAGTAAATATCTTTCCTCTTTAGCCTGAACCATATCCATAGCAGCAGCAGCAGCAGCAGCCTAGGTTTTATGACGATGCTCATATGTACAGCATTAATCCAGAGCTTTCTTCTGAACTGTTTCTCTACACATGTCCCATAGAAAATCCAACTTCAAAGTGGGATCATTCTCTTCCTATGTTGTTTTACCTCAGATTCTTCTCTTGTTTTATATGTCCCATGGAAACGTCAAAACCTCTGCGCTAGAGAGCTTTAGATATGCCAGAGCTTTCTTTCCTTGACCTCCATTTCCAATACATAGACAAGACTTATCAGTTCTGCCTTGTTAATGTTTCTTTACATCATTTATTTTAATCAGCTCCTTGCCTACAACCTTATCTTTCCGTCCCTTTCTATATCTCCAGTCTTCTCTTTTACATGAGTATTACTATTGCCAAAGCAATTTGTCTAAAAACAGTTTCTTTTTTCATTTGTAGGATATAAATGATTTCCAAATTCTTTACTTTATTGTATTACTACCTGTTATCAAAGATTTGTCTGAACTCCTGTTCCTCTCCTACTGGAGTTTAAGTATCACGGATTTGCACTTGTCTACAAGGTAGCAATGGTCCATGCTTCCTTGCCTTGCCAATTCTACTCTCTCATTCTAGAATGGCATTTATGCCCTGGCTACAGCTCCATCCTTTCATAAATCCATTGACAACTAATCCATCTATCAGGGCATCACTTTAGCATTACTACAAGAAGCCCTCTCAGATAGCCTGTTCCCCCTAAAACCATTTACCTTCTTTGGTGCTTCTATCACAGGCCCTATAACTCCCAATTCATTCACATCCTTGTATGACTAACATGGATTCCACAGCCCCAGCGCCTCAAAGCCAACAACTGCATCAAATTCCTCAGTCTATACTCAGTGTCTGCAGTAGTCATTTGAAACTGATACTCCAATTAAAGTTTGTAATCTGAGAAGTGCTCAATTGTGAGACTTCCTTATTCAAGAGGCTGAGGCAGGAAGATCACAAATTCAAGACCTGCCTGGACTGCACAGTGAATTCACAGCTAGCCTGTATAATTTAGCAAGAGCCTGTCTTAAGATTATAAATAAACAAATAAATAAATAAATGTAAATAAAGTCTATGAGCTCAGAAATCCAACAACTGCCCTGGGATCAGTTCCCAATACCACTTAATAAATAAATTAATTAATAAAATTAATAAACAGGCAATTCAAGGAATGCAGGCAGGATTTTGGGAAATCAACAATAGGTGTCTGTATGTGGAAAATATCACAGAGGAAAGCCATACTGAAGGGGAGGAGCTAATTCCAAACCCAAAGACAATAGCTACATGGGGTGTTTTCTGCAGCCTAGAAGCATGCCTTTACCATAGGGATACTGCCAGCTCAAAGCAAGCCCCACATGAAAAGAATCACTAACATTCTCTCTCTGCCACTGTCTCCCATGCTCCGAACCCAACGCAGGAGTCAGAAGCAATGCACACAGGCTATTGATATAGTTCATTACAGTTAGCTCAGCAGTGAGGGAGGACAGACAATGTATACCATAACAAAAAAGAAATTATTTATATATGGTGCAGAATCTAAAGGCACTCAGAGGTCTTAATTGCTTGCGAGATGTGTGCAGAGTGAAAATTCATTGAAGGATAATTTATGAGCCATTGAAAGCTGTACAGAGTGCGGGCAGTAAAGAGTTAAACACAAAGGCTCTGAAATAGCATTTCTGCCAGCTTTCCTCAGGATTATGTTGTGCAGCCACTTAGCTGCTGCAGCAGAGAAATACTTTAAAGGGGAAGAGCAGGAAACCCTGCAAAGAAAGGTTCTGGCATGTTGGGGGTGGGGGGACGGCGTTCCTGGCAGTGCTACCCAGAAGGTGGTCCTTCCTGACAAAACGGTGATGAGGATGGAGGAGAGATGTAAAAATAATTAAGAAGGCCTGCGTGTAAATGCAAATAAACAAGCAGACACAACAGGAGTGATTTCTAAGTGAGAATGTCAACTGCACAGGGAGAAAGAGTGAGGTTAAGTGGAAGAAAGAAGAGAGGCAGCAACAGCGTGACCAGCAAGGAAGGAGAGAATGGAGAAATAATGTGAGATAATAAGGATTTACTGCAAAGAAAGCAGGCAGGAGTACCAGCAAGAAAATGAGCTATCTGCAGAAGGAATCTGTAAATCTCCTACAAAACTCATAACCACTGTGCGAGCCTTGGAATAGCATGTCTGCCAGCTTGGAAAGATTGTCCAGGAAATGACAGGCTGCTCAGCCAGCAGGATGTGCGAGGACAATGCAGGCTCTTAAGGAAAACAAAACCAAAAGATGAGAAGAAGTGGCTTGGGACCCACACCATCCAAATCGAGACTAATGAATTCCAAACAATTAGTTAGAGATGCCTTTCATTAACTGAACATGTACAAATTAATTCCTCACTAAACTGATTATCATTTTAACATTCTGTGTGTATAGAACTAGTTTCAAATAAATCAAATAGTTGATTAAGCTTCTAATCATGGTGTTGCAAAATATCCTAGCCAGGTTTTGTCTGTGGAAGAAATGCGTGACTTCACAGAAGCAAGCTACCAACACCCAGAGCTCAAGAATGTAGATTCAGTGTCAGGCAAACCTTTATGTTCATTCCTACTCTATGCCCAGTAGTTATGTAAACTTGGTGTCAGTCTTGAAATGAGAATAATGCTGTTCCCTTCTCTAGAGATTTCTTAAAAGATTAGAAAGCTTGAGCTACTTTAAATTATATGTGGTTAATGTATGTTAACACAGTGACCAAATCCATACATGTGCCCAAATCCCACACTATTATTT